>OX596281.1:23977005-24132005 GCA_951394225.1 Harpalus rufipes | reverse complement strand
GTATGACGGAAACTTGAATACAAAAAATTAGTAAATGGTTAAGCGGAATGGCTACCCCTGCCTACTATATATGAAGCGAAAATTTAAATAAATTGTTCATGTACTAGAATAGTTAACATTTTAAAAAATTCAACATTAGACGAACATACTTCTAATATGAACCTGCATTTTAAAAACAGTATTATAGAAATCTATTAGTATATGACTTTGATTTTATAGGGAAAACGAGAAATGCTGTTTTCGTCATAAAATCATATAGTCAAATACTAATAGAACTCAAAAATACTTTTTGAAAACGCAGGTTTATTTTAGAACTATGTTCATCTAATGTTGAATTTTTTAAAATGTTGATAGTTCTAGTAAAGGAACAATTTATTTTAATTTTCACTTCATATACCGTGTATCTATCTTAAAGGTGTACGTAGCAGATTAACATGGAAATCATTTTTTTTTGCAATTCCCTGCTTGCCTAAATATTTTAAGCAAAAACGCGTCAGTTTTAGGGCATAAAATTCTGCATCTAAATCAATAAACAGAATTACTTTTACATGCTTTGTAACGGCAGAAATTAAACATGAAAATGTCGAAAATTACTTTGAAAATATCGACATCCATGGAATTGAACAAAAAATAAATAAATGCTTGACGTTTTTCTATTTGGACAAATATCGTTAATTGTGACAACAATAGAAATTTTAGATTAATAAATAAATTAAAAAAATACAGTTTTGTTTAATATATGAATTTATTAAAAATTCAATATTGCGTAACAAAATATGCTCAAGCAAGAAAAGTTTTGTAGTAATTAGTAAACGGATAACAAGTAATTATAAAGATAATAGTTACAATAAATATTCAAATGCAGAACCATTATACGATGACATTCATTAAATATGGAATCTCTTAGATCATTTATGTTTTCGTGCCTTTTTTATAAGTTTGATTTTTTATGTAACCCCATAAAAAAGTCACATGGAGCAAGATCTGGAAGATCTAGCAGGCCAGTCAATAAAACCCCTCGTCCAATCCAGCGCCCAGGAAATACCAGATCCAAATATTCTCTAAAGTTCCTAGTGTGCAGAACATCCATCCTGTTGGAACCAGACCTCTCGATCTGGGCGCACAACATCATCTATTGCAGGACCAATTTCATTTTGTAGCATCTCCAAATAATTTTCGGTATTTAGATTGCCACGTATTTCAATAGGACCAATTATGTGGTGACCTAAAATTCCGGCCCAAATATTAACTTTTCGAGGATATTGTGTCCTTGTTGAAATATTAATTATAGGATTTTCTATAGCCCAACAACGGGTATTTTGGATATTTGGTTCATTGTTCAAAGTGAAAGTGCATTCGTCCGTGAAATAAATGGAACAAATTTTGATCATTATTAGCCGGGTTCTGCATATCTACGCAAAACACTCTTCTACTTTCTTCATCATATGGGACAAGTTCTTTGTGACACTGCATTTTATAAGAATAATAGGTTTTTTTTAAAAATATTTTGTATGATGCTGTGATGTACTCCCAACTCATTTCCAATATATCTAGTACTACAGAAGTGGTCTACACTTATTCATAAAAACTTTTTATTAGTATAAATATTAATTTTTTAATAATTTCAAACAATAAAACCAGAGACAAAATCATATTGTCAGAACATACGTTGTAACAGATAAAATGTCAAGAATTTATTTATTTTTTGTACAATTCCATGGCTATCGATATTATTTTCAACGTAATTTTCTAAATTTTCATATTTAATTTCTGCCGCTACAAAGCATGTAAAAGTAATTCTGTTTTTGATTTAGATGCAGAATTTTATACCCCAAAAACGTTTATTTGACGCGTTTTTGTTTAAATAATTAGGCAAGCAGGGAACTGCAAAAAACTGGTTTCCCATGTTAATTTCCTATGTACACCTTTAAGACAGACACACGGTATACGCAGGTGAAGCCATTTCTCTTAAATAATATATGAACTAGTGTATATTCTATTAATACACACACAAAAACATTATCGTAAAAATGTTAAAATCGGATTACACAGGCCTTGAAACTTGTTTATTCATGAAAATCTAAACCGGTGAATTTTAACTTGATCCTATATCTCTACTATTGGCAGGAGGTAAAAACATCGGTATCTCTACCCAGTTTAAAAAAAAGTTATATATTTCAGCCGTATGCAGTGACATACAAAAAATTTTGTTGGTTACCTACTCTGAAATTTAATTTTTTTCAAGAAAAATTAAAGAACAACCAAGTATGTATTTGAATTTCGGTTAATTTTAACATTCTAATTGACACTAATGACATTGACAAGTTAAAAATCAAGATCGACTCAATACAACAAAAAATAGGTGTACGCGATTTTTTTGCAAAGCAGTGTACCAATTTCGGTTGATCATAGCTAAAATTTAATCAGTTGCTCTCTTAAATGTATACAGGCTGAGTCTGAGACGACGCCTCCCCTTTAACTTTTTAATTATAAGTAATAGAAAGAAATGGCTCATATAAAAGTTTTATTATTTGAATTATAGATAATATTTGACGGCAAAATATAGATATTTTTTATAAAGTCAGGTTTACAAGATACAACTATCAACTTTTATTTTTTAAATAGCAACCTATAATTATTTTACTAAAATATAAACCACTAAATTTTTGTCTTTTTAACGACCGAATAGTTTTTATTAATGTATTTGAAAAATTTCGAGTAAAATAAGATAAATGAGTTATATGAGAAATAATTTTTATTCAAATATTGTAGGTGGCTATGTGAAAATAAATAATAAATAAATAGATAAATAAGTAAGTAATAATAAATAAGTAACAAACAAATGTATACTTTTTTGGTATTAGCATTGTTATATTTTGTTTATTTTCACATAGCCACTTATAATATTAGAATAAAAATTATTTCCTATATATCTCAATTATTTTATTTTTCTCGAATTTTTTCAAATATATTCATTAAAATTAATACATTATTGAAAAGAGAAAGATATGGCGGTTTATATTTTAGTAAAATAATTATAGGTTGCTATTTAATAAATAAAAGTCGATAATCGTATTTTGTAAACCTGACTTTGTAAATAATATCTACATCTGCCATAAAATTGTATATTTAAAATTATAAAACTTCTGTATGAGTATTTTTTTCTATTACTCAAAATAAACAAGTTAAAGAAGGGGGGGGGGGCACCCCGACTCACCCTGTATAAAAATTTAGGAACATAAAGGCCAAATACAAAGATTTTTTTTAAGAATATTCGGATTTTTTTAAAATAATTTAGAATGTGTTTTTTTACCTCTCATAAGAGAGGTATTGCATTCATGCTAAAAATCGCATATCCAGATTTTATTGAATAAGCACGTTTTAAGGTCCCTACAATCCGATTTTAACATTTTTACGATGATGTCTGTGTGTGTGTGTGTGTGGATGTGTGTGTGTGTGTGTGTGTGTGTGTGTGTGTGTGTGTGTGTGTGTGTGTGGGATGTTGGAAGGACGGTTACTCAAAAACTATAAGACTTAAAATTTGTTTAACAACGTATTTCCCAATCGGACATTCATGGGAAGATCTGAAAAGGTTTTGGTAATAATTGGACAACCGGAAGTAGAAGATTCTTGAAAAAAAATCTTCTAAATATTATTTTTTGAAAATTTTTCGTGGTAATATTAAAGAAAATTAAATTCTCTATCTGATACATTTAAATATTTTATTATATATTCCATAGATTTAGAGATAAAAGAAGTATAATATATAAAATAATCTGTTGTAATAAATTTGACAGCCGAAAGAATGCCATGAAAAATAGTTGATAATTTAAATTATTTGTAACTGACAGATAAATGTCAGTGTCAGAAATAATGAGTGATGAAAGAAAAATGTACTTGGAGAATCCCTTAGTTCTTGATCTGTGACTATTATGGAGATGACAAGTCTAGGTTGAAGGACTTAAATTTGTTTCAAACATTATGGGACAATGTACACCAGTACTATAGACTAGAGTAACTTTGAATTGCGAAAAAGCTATCAAATTCTTCTCAAGTAAGTTGTAAATATTGACAAAATTACACATCGATATAAGAATAATCGGAGTGCAATCTATCCGTCACTTTATTAAAGGGAATTAGTGTTATTTAGATATAACATGTATGAAAAAGAAGATATGTAAGAATAGATGCACAATCCATATATACATTTTAGACCGCCCAAAATTAATGTTTTTACTAGAAGAATATGAAGAGAAAGTAAACAACGTTGTTCGAATTGAAAATTGCAGTTACCAGCCTAATATTTATATATGGTAAACTCTACTTTGTAATTTATTGTAACATAATTTATGGTAAAATATCTTCATGTTGAGACATGCTATTATTGAATAATAAAGAAGTTTATACGTCATAGATTTATATGAATATATTATTTGTATTTATAAAAATATTCTTTGCTTTATGCATACAGCCAGGTAAAATATACGGCGAGAGGTTATGTGCTGGCCACATCAGATTTTTTTAAATAATGAAATTCTTTTTTTGATAGTTAACATGAAATTAAGTTTATCTTTAAATTAGTATTAATATAATAAAACAAATTCGTAACTAAACAGCCTTTATATAATTTAAAACAGGAAAATACAAGTATGTGGATTTTTTTAGGTAAAAAGTTAAATATTGTTTCCATTAAAAAAAAAAGTTAATTATTTAATGAACTGTTCTATGAAATTAAAAAAATTATAAAGAACAAAAGAGCACTAACATAGCCCTAACAAAATATGTGTTAAACAGTATAATATTTTATTAATGCCATGAATTTGGCACGTCATCAAATAATCTTAATTATTTCATAAACCGCTTTATGAATTTCAAAAAAAATTAAAGCACAAAAGAGCACTAACGAAGCACTAACAACAGATGTAATAAGTAATTTGAAATTTTATTAATGACGTGCTAAGTGTGAACTTGGCACGGCATCATATAATGTTAATTATTTCGTAAACCGTTCAATTAATTTCAAAAAATTTTGAAGCACAAAAGAGCACTAACGAAGCACTAACAAAAGATGTAATAAGTTATTTGAAATTTTATTAATGACGTGCTAAGTGTGAACTTGGCACGTCATCATATAATCTTAATTATTTCGTGAACCGTTCAATTAATTTCAAAAAATTTTGAAGCACAAAAGAGCACTAACGAAGCACTAACAAAAGATGTAATAAGTAATTTGAAATTTTATTAATGACGTGCTAAGTGTGAAGTTAGCACGTCATCATATAATGTTAATTATTTCGTGAACCGTTCAATTAATTTTAAATTTTTTTGAAGCACAAAAGAGCACTAACGAAGCACTAATTACTAATATAAAAAAGAATATTTGTGCTTCCAATGACGTGCCAACTTCACGGACCCCGGGAATACGGCAAAAAACTGTAAACAATTAATTGATGCATTATTATAAATAGTATTTTGTATTGTAAATTTATTGTATCCGCATTAATAATAACATTTTAATTTAAATAATATAAAAATGAAAAAATTTATAAAAAATGACCCTTATTTTTAGCGCGTTTGAAGAAATGCTTATCTTCATTGATATCTAATATCCATATGTATGAATGAAAAAAAAAATAATATGTTGTAACCATAGGTTTTGTAAATAATTTTAACAATATTTTTTTTTTTCGATTTATTTATATTTTGTTTATAACAAAAAAATAAAAGTGTTAGATCTCAGTTTCTATTAATAATTAAGAATTGAAATGTGAACTTTTACACAATAAAAGCGTGATAAAGAGCATTTTTAACGCAAATGGGTGAAAAAATGGGCCGTTGTGACACTTTTTCATGCTTTTATTGTAGACGTAAACATAATTTTGTATACAACTAGACTCTAGAGTAGTCTAGAGTAAAAAGTATCTTTTTTCACTCATAGGACTGGTGGGATCTCTGTCTCTCTTATTTGTGTATAGCTGGACCAAACAGATTTGATCACATTTTATCCATATATCTAATGCGAAAATGTATTTAAACATAAATTAGATCGGCGTAAAATTCAATCACCGCGCACGTTGCACAAATGAAGTGTTCAAAAATTCACGCAAGAAGTAATTTTGATAGAAAACAAGTTTATAATTAAAACTAGTAATTTTGTTATTAATTCATAAAATATACAGTATAGGGTTATGTATGGAATAACATATCGGGTAAATGGCCTCCACGGCTTTACTGGCACATACTCATTTTTTTGTTGAAATTTTCTATGACCGTTTGGCATAAATGTGGCTGAATTTCGTTGAGACAACGCTCAATTTCCTCGTTCTAGGCGTGGGTGGTCGTAGGCTTGTTGGCATAAACCTTAGATTTCAAAAAACCCCAAATGAAAAAGTCCAGTGGCGTTAAATCGCATGATCTGGGCGGCCAATTTTGATTACCAAAACGGGAAATTACACGACCAGGAAATGACTCATGTAGTAATCGAATTTTTTCTCGGGCTGTATGGTATGTGGCACCGTCTTGTTGAAACCACATGTTGTCTACAACACGCAAAAAACTGGATTATCATGTCACGATAGCGAGCACCATTGCCTGACCAGCCGCATTTTCAAAGAATGGTCCGATGATGCCTTTTATTTATTTTTAAAATATTGCTCAACAATAAAAACGCGTTGTTCTTTTTCATGTAGTGTTCCATTTTTAACAACCTTTCAAAACTTATATAGCGAACGCCAAGGACCCGATTCTTGAAATCATGCGAAATTTTCCGCGCGTTAAAAGACACCTAAAATTTTATTTTAACAATCCATTGAATCGTTCTATCAATGTAGGAGCACACATTTATCGGATGTTATAATGATACTCAAAGTGTATGGAGACCCTAGATTTATAATTGATTGGCCTCATTATCTAAGATCATAAAACGTACCCAGAATTGTTTAAAATCATAATATGATTTGAAATTACTAATACACCGAGCACAAGTGGCAGACACAATTTCGTGTGCGAATGATACTTTGAAGTGAGTCATACCCATGCGATGTAATTATGCACGGAATTATTACGTACGACCACACGATTTCGATTCAAGAATACCAATATGCAGTTCGTATACGCATCTCTTCCACTTACGTATGCGCCCTAGGGTCCGATTCTTGAAATCATGCGAAATTATCCGCACGCGGCAAAATTCGTGTAGTCTGTTTCCTGCACGAAAAGTACTATGCGTCTGAGTGGTATTCTTGAATACCAAACGAAACGTGGCTCAAAACATTCATATGCGATTCACGAAAGCAAAGGAACGTAGTATGTAGCAGCCAATCAAAACGAAACATTTGTATCACGTGAATGCGTCATCATTTGAATTATTTTTTGACTGTCACTGCCAGTGAAGCTGTCATAAGTCATACATGGTCATAAGTGTTGTCTTTTGAATATTCAAAATCTATTATACGTGTATTATATGATATAGGTATTATTTTTCTAAATTTATAGTATATACGTACATAATATGACAACATAAATGTGCAAGCGGTATGTAATATTAAACATGCATTAATAATTTTGTGAACCATTTCAGGTTTGGAATGTATAACTCGTAATTTCAAAAGACACCTAAAATTTATTTTTAACAATCCATTGCATCGTTCTATCGATGCAGGAGCATACATTTATCGGATGTTGTAACGATACTCAAATGTATAGAGACTCTAGATTTATAATTGGCCTTATTATAAGATCATAAAACGTAACCGGAATTGTATAAAAACATAATTTGATTTATATGATCTGAGTATACTTCCGATATATCAATTAAAATGATACAACCTTTTTTAGTTTTATTTATGTTTATTTATTTAAATACCGACTTTCGGCAGTATTAACTACTGCCTTCTTCAGGGAATGAACAACAAATCAACAAATATATAAATAAATAAATAAAAACTTTAATGAAAAATCTGTACAAAGTATATGTATATATAAAACGAAAAAATATATATTATTATTATTCAATTGAGTCCAACCGGTGACGTTTCCAGTTGGTCCATTAAATTGGATACCTCTTCTTCCAGCCATTCTCCTCGATTGTCTCTACAGTCTATCAGGATACTCTCACATGTTCTTTTCAAAACCACTGTTTGAATGTAAGCCTGAAGCTTACTTTTAATTTGTAGCTGCTTCATATATCGCTTGAAATATCTTGTTACTAATCCGTCCCATGTCATCACGACTGGTATTATTGTCACTTTTGTTCCTGGATGGATACATTTCAATTCATTTGCCAGAAGTTCATATTTCCTTGATTTTGTCAGTTCTGTCGTCGTCAAAATATTCTTATTTGTAATACCTACTTCAATTAATGTTATTTCTTTTTTTGTCAGGTCATGAATCATCAAGTCAGGCTTATTATTGTCTATTCTTGTTTCAGTTAAAATTGGCACATCTGATTTAATTTTGACACGTTCATTCGAAATTACGTTTTGAACTTTATAATTTTTCAATTTTTTACTTTTATTTAAGCCGTATTTCTTCGTAAATTGAAAGTGTAGGCATCTAACAACCTCATCATGGCGTTTTTTGTAGTCAAAATTTAACATTCGACCACAATGAGTTGCAAGATGTTCTACACTTTTCGGTCCTTGTTTACAGTGGGGACATTTTGTAATTATTGTGCTTCCAAAGTAAAGATTTCGGTCCTGCAACTTTGTAAGCATACCTTCTGACTGAGGCGAGATATTCCCTTTAGCGAGCCATGTAGATGAATTTTTTATATCAAGAATATTGTCCTCATCAGAAAATAGGATTCCATGCATTTTCTTCTGTTTTATTTTCTCTAATCGACATTCCTTATGCTTATCTTTTATCTTCTTTACACTCACATCTTCATCATTTATTTCATATTTCCGCTGCAAATAATTTCGAATTAGGCCTAAATGTGTCGCTTCTTCCTTTTCTTGTACTATAACTGCTCTCATTTTTGGATTAGAAGATAAAAAATCATGTAGTTTCAATAGCATCAATTCAGCTTTCTCTTCTATACAGGTCAATCCTCTTCCTAACTCATATCGATCTATATAAAGCCTATCCATGTTCGCCGCATTTCTTGTTACTTTATACTCTTTTAATACATTTCTAATTTCTTTATCAACTGCATCATATTCTTTTGGTTCAAAAGGAAGCAATCCAATGTAATAATTAATTGTTGAAATTGCATATTCATTTATACCCCGAAATAGATTAATGGCATTTAACTTCGTCTGACAAAGTTTGATTGTTCTTTCTTTCAATTTATCAGTGACCATTCTTTTATTTTCCGGCTTGATCACATTTCGAGAATCTTCAAGTACACCTAAATATTTATAACCAATAGCATCATCCACTTTATCTCCAAAAACCACCATACTGTGAATATTACTGGCCGATTTTGCTTGATTAATGTTAAACCCCATCCCTTTGAGACAATCTCTGGTATACTGACAAAGTTCCTCAAGACTTTCTTTCGTTTTCCCTAATAATTTGATGTCATCAATAAAGATTAAATGATTCCTCTCTATATTAGTCATATTCACTTTCTCACAATTATGGTTCAATATACGACTGAGCGGTTCAATAGCTATTACAAAAAGTATCGGAGAAAGGGCATCTCCTTGTAATAATCCTTGCTCAATCTTAACTCGTCCAAATCCTTCTTTGCCACATATTAAATTAGTCTGTTGCATATTTAATGTTCGCTGTATAAAATTAATTATGTTCCCCGGTAGTTCCAATCTTGTCAGTATATCAATCAAATATTTATGTTTTACACTATCATAGGCCTTTTGAATATCAATCCACGAAGTATACAATTCATTCAGATATTTCTGATTCAGGACTTTATTAAGTAAAGCTTGTTGTTTAGCACCTTGACATCCTCTTCTAGTACCCATTTGATTTTCCGAAATAATGCAATTTACTTCACAAAGATCACTCAACATTACTGTAACTACTTTACTGGTTAACTTATATAAATTAGATAGACAAGTAATTGGTCTTAACTCCTTCGCTTCTTTTGCTTTCTTCACCTTTGGTATTAAATAAGTATTGCCAATATACATAGATTCTTCTATTAACTCGGGGTTATTAATCGCGTCATTTATTAATTCTGCCAATTTCGAATGAAGTGCATAAAGTTTCTTTATAAAATAATTATACACATGATCCGGCCCCGGTGTTTTCCAATTTGGGAGGTATTTAATTTGCTGTTGTACTATGTTCACTATTTTTTCATTGTTATAGTCCGTTTGCATTGTCAATGGCTTCATCAAATCAACAAATCTGTTGTAATCACCTCTATCATCTCTCACCCGCCATATCTGATGCCAAAATTCCTTCACTTCGTTTTTGTCAATATTTTCGTCTATCATCGCTTTCTCTGCTTCTAAATTTCTATAAAACATCCTCCGGTTAAATTCGAACATTTTGTTTGTTCGACGGAAGGCCGTTCTTTTCTCAGCAATAGTTAATTTCTTTCTATATAAATCTCTTTTCTCCTCCAATTGATCCTTCAACATTTGAATTTGACTTTCATTATTTGAATGTATGTTATTATTTTTGCACAACTGAATCACAGCTCTAGAAGGTTTCTCATTCTGATTATAACTATTTAAATAAATAATAACAAAAACATTAGCAACAAGTAACCAAGGTGACAATTACAACATATTTAATATAGGAAGCCATGCTCGACTAAGATCTAGACCAGTGTTTCCCAACGTGGGGCCCACGCCCCACAGGGGGGCAATTTGATTGTTAAGGGGGGCAATTCGAAAATGGACTCGACACGAGTTTAACCCTTTCGCTCCGGGCCGTTTAAATACAATGCTAGATTTCGGTGCCAAATTTAACGAAAAAAACAAATTCTTAAATAATTGCGGTAAATAATTATTAGGTATAATTTCGCTTGACGAGACCAAAATATCAACTGGGTGTTTGGCGTCGTCAAGTGCTCCGCGGGGAACCCCGGACGTTTTAAAATCTCGCTAAACAACGCAGTTGTTCACACCTGAATGGCCTATCGCAACTTCTGTAGTGTTTCACAGCATTCAGTTGGTGTTAATTTGAAATAAGTGTCCGTCAAAACTGTTGTAAAAACTTGTTGATTTAATAAATATATACATTGTATAGATATGATTGGTAAGTATTTGATTTTATTTTTAAAATAAAATAAATAAATAAATATATCATCACGGCATGTTACCCATTACTGGGTGTGCCAATCTGCTTCATACACAGATATCGGTAATGATGAAATATTTGTACCGTGTGGGCGCTTACCAGGCGTCACCTCACGGGCACTCAATGCTGGCGTTGAGAGTGCACCACAGGGGTCAATTTAGTGCCATTAAAAATCGAAGTAATTTTTGGCGTCGATCGGGATCGAACCCGGGTCCACAGATTCGCGACCAAACACTCAGGCATATGTTACATAGGGGGGCATAAGAATTTTAGAAAGGCTAAGGTGGGGCATGGCACAAAAAAGGTTGGGAAACACTGATCTAGACCGTCAAAATGATTGAGATTATTACTCTTGGTTTTGAAAATCTCTAATTAACCTGTTGTTTAGGTGTGTTGGTCTCGCCAGTATTTTTGTTTCTTCGAATTTTATACGGTGGAATTCTTCCAGGGCATGCTCTGCAAGTGAAGATTTTTCTGGTTGGTTCAATCTGATCGAACGCTGATGTTCATTCAATCTTGTAGAAATAGTTCTACCAGTCTGGCCAATGTAAACTTTCCCGCAGACACATGGAATCTGGTAAATCCCTGATGACTGAAGAGGGATGACGTCTTTAACTTGTCTCAACATATGTCGAATTTTAATATATGGATAAAACGAAATCTTTATTTTCTTACGAAGAATTCTACCAATCTTGTCCGTGACATTTTTGACATAAGGAAGTGAAGAAAACAATACGTCTCTTTCATTAGCATTGTTAATAGGTCTTTTCGATTTCAGGCATTTTTCGATAGATGATTTAGGAAAACCATACTCTGAATGGCAAATTTCTGAAGCTCTTCTCATTAGGCATTGAATTGTACCATATTTCTGAGAAGGATGATGATGTGAATTGGCATTAATATATTGATTAGTGTGCGTAGGCTTCCTGTAGACTGAATGTAGTAAAAAACCATTTTCTTTTCTCTCTAGTAACACATCCAGGAAGGGAATAATGCCATTTTCCTCAACTTCTACGGTGAACTTAATATTTTCATGGATGTTATTCAAATGGTTTAAGAAAATTGATAAGTTTTGACGTGCATGGGGCCAAATAGCGAAGACATCATCAACATAACGTAACCATAATTAAGGTTTCATCGTAGTAGAATCCAAAGCTAATTCTTCAAATGACTCCATATAATAATTAGCTATGGAAGGAGACAGAGGATTGCCCATTGCAACACCATCAACTTGTTTGTAGAATTCGTTGTTAAAAATGAAGAAGCTTGACGTTAAATAATGTCGAAAAAGTTTCACAATATCTTTTGAAAAATTCTTTTCAAGCAGCTTCAGGGTGTCTCTGATGGGGATCTTCGTAAATAATGACGTAACATCAAAGCTCACCAGAAGATCTGATGAGATATGTTTGTTCTTTATAATTTCAATAAAATGTTTGGAATTCTTCACATAGGATGATGAATTTCCAATGTATGGTCTTATAAGATTATCTAAATATTTAGATAAATCGTAAGTGCAAGAATTAATACAATTCACAATCGGGCGTAGGGGTACATCTTTCTTATGTACTTTCGGTAAGCCATAAAATCTTGGAATATATGGGTCTTGAGCAGGGACTAAGAACGAAATGAGAACGAAAACGAAATAACGAAATAAACCGAAATTTTTCAAAGAACGAAAACGGAAACGAAAACGCAATATATTTTTTTCGTTCATGATTGAAAACGAAATAATTTATTTCGGTTACCGGTTTTCACCGTTATTTTATTTAATATTTTATTTTATTTACAGCAAATATTTTACAGGCAAATATTATTGAATTTTCAGATATTTGATTTGCAAACAAGCAGATTTTCAAAGTAGAAGTAGCTCTCCAATAGCTAACCCTGTTACGTGTTAGGTTAAACGGTATACTCGTAGTTTCATCTATTGAACACTGACTGCGATAATTTTGATTTGCACACACTGTCGGTATTCGTTTTATTAGTTATGTTAAGTACTTATATAAGAGAACTAACATAAAGGAAGATTTGCTTGAAAACATACTATTAGTTAGGTGAAATAAAATGAAATTAATGTTTTATTCTTTATCGTAAAAAATTCAGGCCATAGCATAAGCTTTTTTTCTTATTTTTATATATGTATTATCTTTCCTTTATATGTGTTTTATTTTCATGTTTAATAAAAAAAAACTTATTATATTTCAATAATTTCATCAATTGTTACTCATTAATAGTTATAACCGGTATTAACCGGTATTTAATTACTGTGAACGAAAACGAAAACAAAAATATTTAGGTGGGAACATTAAGAACGGAAACGAAATTTTTCGGTTTCGTTCGGATAAGAACTGAACGAAATATTTTTCGTTTTAAGTCCCTGGTCTTGAGGAATAAGTTTCTTGATAATATCTTTATCTAAGCTTGATTGTTTTAATAATTTGGTTGTTTGATATTTTATCGTGCCTAAGGGATTCTTCTTCACTTTTAGGTAAGCAGGATCTTCTAATATAAGATTGGCTTTACGAATATAATCATCTTTATTCATGACCACTGTTGCTTTCTCTTTATCTGCAGGTAAAATAATCAAATCTTCATTATTTCGTAATTCCTTTAGTGCTCTAAGTTTATTTTTCGATAGGTCGTTCTTTGGAGGCCGTAACTTCTTCAAAATCTTTGCCGTCTCTACTGAAACTTCTTCAGCCTCTTCTGATATATCAAACAAAAGTGGCAGTGACAGACACAATTTCGTGTGCGAATGATACTTTCAAGTGATTCATACCCATGCGATGTAATGGGGACTTATGATTTTGACGTCATCGGCGGCGGATCGGCAGCGGACCTCCCTCCACAAAATTTAGAAAGGGACAAGAAATTTTTAGAAAGAGCGAGGTGATATACCATGGCCTAGTCGATCAAATGCTTTCCCTCTTCAGCACCTCTCCGTTGATCACATAATTTGTTATTTAGTCAGCCAAGTTTGGTTAAGTGATTATGTGTAGTGATTGTTATTAATGAAACATTGCGGAATCGAATCTTTCTGATTTTCACGGGGGGGAAAACAAATTCGATTTCATCGTTTCAATTTGAAAAATCATGAACTGAATCCATGTAAAAAATACAAATTCCACTGTTGAGAGAGACGGAAAAAAATAATGCAATTTCTTTTAGTGTATATCCACGTTTTAATCTTATTAAAGTCATACATAACTTGTCTTTGGATGTTAAATTATTAAATTTAGTTTTCTTTGGCGTTTTGTGGAAATATCTGTATTTCAACTTTGGCATAACTGTGGGATTTAACAAATCATATAGAACATTAAAATGTTCTACTGATAAGCCAGTGAAATATATATATTTTACAGCATCATTGCTTAATAAATTATAATTTTGTATTCAATTATTGACAAATTTAGTTTCATTTCTCGACGTCTCTACAGCACCAAATAACTTTCTTACATTATAATTGTTGACTGTTTGCGTACTACTTTCCTTATTAATCTTTATATCTGTTTGTGTGGAGTTGTTCTGCTTATTATCTATTTTTATATGTGTTTTTATTAATATAATCTTGTGTCTCTTTATTAGTAGACAGCTTTATTAAAGTTGCTGTACTTGTTTTTCCAAAATAAGTTTATGTTTGTCCACTTTACAAACCTAGGTTTGCGTCATTTTATTATTATTTTGTACATAATTAAACTTCCTTTTTTATCACATTACTAATTCATATTCAATTTATATTAATCATATTATTTCAACTTCCGTGTTCAGTCTCAGGCATGTTCATGTTCTTTTTCAAACAATGGTTGTTGTGATCACGTGGGATCAAATATGGATCACGTGATAAATGCCAAACTTAGAGCTAAATCTTGCCCACTACATAACTAATTATTAAATACTTTTTTACACACTAGATGGCGACCAAAATATTTGAATTGTATAAGTCCCCATTGCATACGGAATTTTAGCGTACGACCACACGATTTCGATTCAAGAATACCAATATGCAGTTGGTATGCACCTTTCTTTCGCTTGCGTATGCGAAAAATTTCAAGAATTGGGCCCCCGGCATTTGCCAGTCGTACAGAATTCCTGTCAATAGATGTCGCTAACATCGCGTTAAGAACCTACATATTTAATTTCGACGCAACTATTGGTCCATGTGTTTTTCTGAGATGGAAAATGAGGATGCATGGGAAAAATTTGTATTTGACGTGAAATTGACATTTGAAAATATTTGTGTTTTTGATTCTATTCAATTTGCTTTGATTATTAATTGTACCTTCTATCTATCTACTGAGCAAGTTTTTAATGTAATATTGTTTAATTTTATGTTCAACCCAGTTATAATTGTTTCTATGAAATAAGTTGTCGAATGTATTTTGAAATTAAAATTTTATTCTGCATATTATTGAAAAAATATAATATAACATTATGGGAATGTCTTCAACGCCCGAATATTCAAAACCAGAATATTCAAAACCAGAATATTCATGCACAGAATCATTCAAATCCCGAATATTCAAAACCAGAATATTCATGCACAGAATCATTCAACACCCGAATATTCAAAAACCGAATGAAAAAGTTTAGGCTACCTGTCACTAGATGTCACTGCGAAACGTATGTATTGTCAATATTGTAGTGTACTTTAATTTATTTAGATGAGAATAATAATAGACATACGTTTTCAAATGTCAAAAATGACAGCTTCATCGATAATTACAGGCCCGGGAAACGCAAATGGCAGATACCGGGATAGCATTTTTAGTTTTGCTTCCATGCACGAGATGGCGACACCAGTATCGTTAGTTTGTCATTTTATTTCACTTGTTCGCGCGGATTGTGACATTTGTCATTTTAAATTGAAACTATTCAGACAGTTTGTGTTTATCGTCTTGTATAGTTATTATGTGTGAAAAGACATTTTAATATTTAAGATGGGATGATTAAATTGTTGTGTACCAAATTGTACCTACTGCTACCGGTAAGTGAAAATATATTCTTATATAATTACTAGCAAAACATATTACAAAATTGTATTCTAGGAAAAACACAGCATAGATTTCCCAATCCTAGAACACATCGAAATTTATTTGTCAATTGGTTGGAAGTATTAAACATGGAGGAACTTTTGAATTTTAGATTCGAAGGTACCTTAGTTGCAGTTCCATCGCTAAATTTACCTGGTGAGTGTAATTGATGTATGAATCGACGTCTACAATTTACATTTTTTTATTTAATTTCTGTATCTTTGAGGTTTTTAAGTTTTTAGAGAATATATTTTATTTCTAAGTGCAATTGTAAATTCATGAAGTATAATAATACGAATAATGCGTTTAGATTTTACTATATACTTATCTTCCAATTGTTATTTATTTTAATTTTTATGGGTTTAGTTCACTCATTACATTCAGGTACCGCACTTGATGCAAATGTACCTAATACTGAATTTTTTGATATAATTAGAGTTAATTTCGTAATAGAATGCAGAATGTTATGCCCATCGTCAATAGAAAGAAAAAGCACTATATTACAATATATTCTTTTTCTTATTTATTTTAAATTTTATTCACAAATTTAGCTATTGTTTTAAATTTAGCAATATATTTATTTTCAGATAATTTGACGCAATCTCTACTTCGGTCAGTGGTAGTTAAAATGAAGTTGGAGTTGACCCCAAAAGCTAGGAAGCTCTATTCTTGTGCTATATATTGGAAGAAACAAGCAGTCCGATCAAAAAAGAAAAACAACTCATTTAAACAACATTCAACAATAGCAGAGAAATTTTCAGAAGCTGACAAATAAATAATTATGTAAATTGTAATGTATTTTTTCTGCAGCAGATTTTAAAGTTTTTATATATATATATATATATATATATATATATATATATATATATATATATATATATTCAAAATTTCTCTCTGTTGAAGAAAAAATATGTTATATTTTATACACAATAAAATTTAATAATTGACTCGCGAATAATAATTTTATCCTGTAAAAAAATAACTATTGTATCTTTTCTAAATGAAATTATACTTTTTATAATTTAAAAATGTAGGTAATATGTTTTATTCATTTGATGTAATCCTTGTAAGATTGATTTGTAGTTGAAGCAGATTTTTCATAAAATACTAAGCAATGATTATAGTATTTTGTGAAAAAAAAATGCTTCAACTACACATCATAGAAATTAGATGTAATTAATAAACCGAATATACCCATATTAATTGTCGGTAATGATTATACCGATCGAGATTTAAATTAAATTAATTAATGCTTCCATGCATCAGATGGCGCCATTGATGTGGTTCCGATGCTTAACACGTACGTTTCTTATCTAGAATAGTGTATATGGTCTGTGGATAATTATATACGATGTGATTGAATAACTGAATTCTAGATAATAGGTACAGTACAGGCATGTCTACGGAAAATATGTGGAACTAAAACATTTTTTGAATAATAAACCGTTGTACCGTTTAATAAATAAACAATTACAGTTACATTTTCTACAGGAAGTGCCAATATTATAAAGTATGTATATTATAATAACACGAAATGAATGTTATTTTTCTCATTACAGATTCATAGTTTGATTACAAAGATTATAGTAAAAAAATCATTTCGTGAGAGCCGTGAATACTGCAAAGTTCTATCAAACATCGATGATTATGGGCTATGTCTACATGACAATGTATAATACACATAAAATCGTTGTTAATTTTGGTTTGGCGTCGTGCAAAGCTCTGCTCTGACACCTCTTATTTTAGCTCTTTTTATAGACAATTTGTGCTTTGAAATAAATTCAAACAACTTTGATAATGTAAAAATATTCAGAAATGTCGAGCCCACTATCTTCTAAAATTATTTTAATATTATTTCATGATGTAGTAACAATTCCCTAAATTTCTCATATTTCATCCACTACTCCGACACCGTTAAAGACATTATAACATGGTTTGAATTCGACATGATTTGTTTTCCTTTCATGAATTTGCACGATTGTTGCTGAGGAATGGTTAGTAAGGTTTGAAATTTGCCGATATGAATCTGTTCAAAATATTACAGAAATTTCTTTGGAATTGAAGTGTGTTTTATTTGTGACCCACTCTTTCACTCAAGTCGTGTAATACATAATAAGAAAGAGAATTTCATGCTGAACTCATATTTCGAAACTGCGTTGTCCTGTTTATAACCGTGTGAGAGTGGTGAAAGAAAAAGGAGTAATGAGCCGATTTGAATATGTGTCTATAACTTGCAAATAGTCACCTGATCTTTAATACAATTGAAAATCTGTTGGAAACTATTGACAAAAATATTGCAAGGTATAATATTAATAATTCCAAGTAATTATTTAAAATTATAACGGATGCATGGAGATCTATAAAGCACAAAATGCCATGACGAATACAATCTATTATAAATAATTATTAAAGTAGGTATTAAATATGTAACTTTATTTATTTTCTGTCTAATTTAAGTTTCTTTCATAAGTTGTTATTCTGGTTAATTTTTTAAAAATAAATATATTTTTATACAGTTGCTCCATTTTTTTGTTGCACCTCACATCTTTATTCAAATACGTAGTCGTGCCATAAATTCTGTCCCTGAGTATAAAACACGTTAAAAAAATATATAAAAATAAAATTAAGGGTGCCTTGAGCATTTGTTTTCTTCATCTGTCAACATATTGTAAATCATTAATTTCAAACCGATAGTTCATGCGTTCCTCCTTGGTTCATGCAGTAAACATGGATTGGGGTATTAAAAAGAACCGTGTAGCAGTGATTGCGCTATACAAGTGCAACAAAACACCAGTAGAGATTTTCAATTTGTTAAAACTTCTGAAAATTACGAAGAAGTTTGTTTACCGGACCATTGAACGTTACAACGATATGTTATTAATTGATGACAGACCAAGGAGCGGTTAGCCATGCACAACTAGGGATCCAGCATCCGTCAAATCTGTTCGCGAGAGAATTTGGAGAAATCCACTCCGGATCAGAAAATCATGTGCAGGGTAATGAAGATGAAGTTCCCCGCTAGAACCATGTCACGCAATCTGAAAGATCTTAAACTTGGAACCTCGCTTGGAACTTATCGCAGAAGCACAGGACAGCGATTAACAGCGACCATACGTCACACAAGAGCCACGAGAGCTAAGATGTTACTCCAGCGACACGCAAACGGAAGTCATCGGCAAATTCTTTTTACGGATGAAAAATTTTTAACTGTAGAAGAAAAATTCAACCGCCATAGCTCTCGGGAAGCTGCAGAGAAAATCCCGAAGGTAGAAAGGGGTCACCACCTAGCGTCAGTGATGGTTTGGTGGAGGGTGTCGTATGACGGCGTTATGAAGTTGCATTTCTGCGAAGAAGGGGTAAAAACGCGAGCAGGAAATTACCAGAGCGACATATTAGAGCAAGTTGTAAAAAGCCATTGAATGATTCCTTGTTCGCTGGTAAGCACTGGATTTTTCAGCAAGATTCAGCGCCCGCACACAAAGCGAAGTCGTCGCAACGCTGGTTAGAGCTGAATTTACCGGAATTTATTGTCGTTGAAGATTGGCCCTCTGGAAGTCCAGACCTCAATCCTTTGGACTACCGCTTATGGTGTGTCAAAGAACGAGCCGGTCATTTTGAGTATTTTTTTTTTTAAATTAATAGTTATGTAACAATAAAATCACATTCATTTTTTATCAGATATCTGTTTTATGTAGAATAAGCCTCGTATTAGGGACAGTATTTATGGCACGACTACGTAAAGCTAATCATATATGGCAGCGGTAACTTCAGCACTTTGACCATGTGAAATTTGAAAACAGTGGCCACCATGACACTGATAGCTTGTATTTGTTATGGTTTGGGTTTGATGGGAGCCACTTAAAATTGTATAATACATGGAAGTTAATAACGATAAAAAAAATTGCTTCCTTCGACGCTCTCATTTCGCAAGCGTGTTAATAATATTACATTGTTATTACCATTTTTACGTATTTCTCTTCCTTAGATCCATGTGCAGACGTGATTAGATTTTGGTTATAATTCGTCAACCGAAAGTCCCCTCATTTGAAGAATTTTGCAGTTTTTCTTGAAAAAGCGCTGTTAAATTTTATTTTCTATACGATTTGATTGCATTTTATAATTCAAATTCAATGGGTATAGAGTTAAAAAAATTATAAAGAAATTAAATGTCATAAGCAGCAAGCTATGCTATAACCATGGAAACAGCTACTATATTAAGAAAATTCTGATTCAAAGATGTCAATATCAAGTACAATTGACATAGTATGTTTGTATTATAATTTTACTGGAAATATATAAATTTTTGTTAGAAACTTTCACTTTCTGTATGGAATTTGTACAAAATACCTAGAACTGACGGAAGGCAATGTACTGGAAATATAGGATCTTTTAGAAGGAACTTTCTGTATGGAATTGGTGTAAAATACGTACAGGTGTCTGCCATAAACGAGCCACCATTGCAAACTTTCTTATTTGAAGATATAGAAAGACGGTTAAATGGACAAAGTTAGGCGATATTATATGAAAAATGTAACGGTGAAAAATGCAAAACAATTGAACATCAAATACGCGACTTATTCAACAAAATAACATTTTTTTAATAGAATGCTAAATTGAAAGTGATACCATTTAAAAGATTTTTTTATCTGAATATAAAAGTTCATTATCACTATGCCTTTAAAATTAAAAACAAAATAGTTATTTCAATTTCAAATTTAAATATTATATTTCTTATTTAAATACAAATATGACATTTTTGCTATTGGGATATTTCATTATGTAGAGATGGCGTTGTGTACCACCAACGTTAAACTTTCAACAAGGGAGCACATTTGTGTAACTTCCATAAGCGTATCATTGCTGTTAAGAGTTTTTCTTTGATTCTTCTTGTATTTTGACTTTTCTCTTAGTGTTTATTATTATTTTAGGTAGAGTATATTGGCTTGTATCCTGTTTTATGCGGAAGATTAATTACTATTTTTCATTTTAAATACTTTAGTTAGTAGTTGTTAGGTTATGATCACAGATTTGTTTTTTCTTAGGGAGAGCACATATTGGATAATAGTAGTTTAATTAATTGTAAATATTAGTTCTATTATCTATTTTCCATTATATAAACTACGTGCGTATGTAAAAACATACGAATGAAATAAAATTGCTCCCTTGTTTTTGTTCCAAATTTTTCCACCTGGTTCGCATTCGTAATGAAATATCCCAATACATTCAAATAAGAAAGTTAGGAATGGTGGCCCGCTTACGGCAGACATTTTGTACATAGAACTGACGGAAGGTAATGTGCTGGCCACATCAGATGTTTTTTACTTGTATTTGCCAATACCTTCCAAAAAAATGTTTAAACATGTACCTGTGGCGTGGCTCGTAATACGAGCACATTTTTCTAATAAAATCGCTTTTATGGAGCACACTCCTCATAAGAATACAATATGAAAGTGCGCTCCGTAAAAGCGCTTTTGTTATGAAAATGTGCTCGTAGTGCGGGATAACATTATTATTATTAAAGACTGAGGCCTTAGGCATTTATTTTGACAGCACATTTTATTTCATTTTCCAGGTAAACGATACTATAACTAACTCTAATAACTTTTAGTTAGGGAGAAGCATCAGAAATTTTGCAAAGATTGATGTATTGTATTGAACTTCTCATTTATATTATTTTTTTTTTTATAAAACACCAGTCCTGAAATTTGAACAACTGTGATTACCATGCGGCCACCTGTGTATGTGTGCAGAGTGTACTAATGTAATTAGGACGCAGAATAGTGGTCGTTGCCCATTGTGCAGGGCAGATATTATTTCAATTCAAAGGAATTTTTAAAATGTATTTTTTATTGGTACTGCGAAAAAACGTAGAATATCATATTAAGATAAAACAATAAAAATAAACAAATTCGACGTAGATTTTAATTCTAAACAACTTTTTCATTTACACTGTTAATCTAAAAATTCATAGAGCACGAACTGTCGCTAGTATTATAAAATTACCATTATAGTATATTTGATTTTAAATTATTTTTTACAAATATATCTTTGTTTTTTTACAGTAACCACAAACTGGCCACATCCGCCACAATACATGTAAAATGTGTTTTTACATATTTAAATCGGCCCTTTCAGGCCCACCCAAATATTTTTTTGAAAAGAATTTTTACTTCCATTAATTACCTTCCGTCACCTTTTAGGTAAGGAAAATAGGTTTGTTTGTTCCGCTATGCTGTATTTTGCAATTTACTGCCTATCGCCGTGGTAATAATTTAAATGACAAAAATTATTTTTCTGTTCGATCCGTTTCCGCCATATTATTTATTTTAGAAAATACTTCAGGTTCTATTATATTTATAAAGGATACTCAGTAAGTAGTTATTTATGAGGCACTGAAGTTCTATTTTTATTACGAATGTGGAATTTATTTGCCGGGGTTCTTATAGCCGAGGAAAATAAAGTATATGAGTAATAAAAAGGAACTTCAGTGCCGAGGTGCATATTAAGTTTTATTTGAAATCGAAAAATTGTAGAACCGACAGGAATATTTATTTTTATAGGTTATATATGTCAGTCTGGCACTCAATATTGCTAATCTCCGACACTGAAGTTATTGTAGAGAACACTCAAAATTATATGTTTTATCTGAAACTTGTTCATCGGGATTATTTAGTTCGTTCGTCTTGCACATATTTTTTATCATTTTACGTAAAAATTTACTATTGTACATCATACACTTGCCCAAATTATCATACATAATATATAATAATTATCATAAGGTGGGCAACACTACATTTGTATGAAATCGTCTTATAATGGATTACTTTAGTGCCAATTACTGAATTTTTAATGTCGATGTTTGCACAATTTAATGACTATTTCCAATAAAATATAGTATTCCATTCTCCACTATTTTAATTGTTTACTATTGTTATCAAATAAATTTACTTTATTATAAATTTCGTGGCCGTGTGCCTGGTCGCGAATCTGAGGACCCGGATTCGATCCCGACCAACGCCAAAAATTATTTCGAATATTAATGAACCCTGTGGTGTGCTCTCCACGCTAGCAATGAGTGTCTGTGAGGTGACGCCTGGTAAGCACCCGCATGGTACAAATATTTCCTCATTACCGACATCTGTGTACAAAGCAGATTGGGACACCCAGCAATGGGTAATATGCCGTGATGATATATTTATTTTTATATGGCAATGACATTTATTTATTTATTTCAATTCTAACATTACATAGCATGTACTTATTGAAAAATATCAGTTTTTTTCCTAATAGTCATGGGTCACTGTAAAAATTATTACTACCAGCTACCTCGGCCTTTTACCGCAAGTTACTGGAAAAATGGAACGAACAGAATCTAGTAACTTTACAGTTAACCATTCACTGGATAGAACAGCAAATTACACCTCCGCGGTTTGCGGCAGATGCAGGGTAGCGGAACGAACAAACCTTTGTCTTTGGTCAAAAAAATCGATGGAGAGATTCTTATGAATAAGCACGTTTTAGGGTCCTCACAATACGATTTTACCATTTTTACAATTATATCTGATGTATGTATGTGTATGTATGTGTGTGTGTGTGCGTATGTGCGTGCGTGTGTGTATGTGTGTGTTGATATTTTCAGGTTCGATAACTCCAATACTACAATTATAATTTTTGTATATACTTGAGTTTGCTTCCAAATGAAAAGCTGATTAGATTTTGGTTATTATAAAGAAATTACGTCTCATAAATCTTGCTATACACCACTATGGAAACAGAATCTGTTTTGTAAATATAATTGATGGGCAGATGTCAGAAAATTATGTTTGAGAAATAATTTTACTGGAAATATATTTATTGCAAGAAACATTCTATGTGGAATTTATACAAAATAGATATTTACAGAAAACAAACGACCATATTGTGCTGGCTACAACAGATTTTTTTAGCTGGATCATCTCCATAGCTTCAATTGCATCATCAGCAGCACATCGTTTTTTTTGTTCACTTTAGTTACTTTATGAAATAATTATTTATGTCAAATACAAACGTATTTTCTGTAAGAGGTGCACACAATTTTGTAGGGTGAATTTGGCATTTATACTCTTCATACAAACCGAGGCTCATAATAGTTCAATCAGTTTACATTTCCTATAAACAAATTATAAAACCTACAAAAATGGTGAGATATTTCTATCCTCTACTTTAAAATATAGATTTTAAACTTACAGAAACTGTATATGTTATTTAAGTACTACACCAATTAATAATGGGGGAAGGGGTTATATCGCCTTTATAAATATATCTTTAATTTTATTACGCATTGTATTCACAAGCCCTGCACATTCTTCTGTTAGATTATTGTCCCATATGTCTTGTGCCAAACCTTTTAAATGCCGGTCGAGCTATTATCATACGTCTTTTGGTCCACAGTTTTTAGTCTATATTTGAAGTAAACGAAAGAATTTTGTGGAAAATTTTTTGAAAATGTAAGTTGGCTAACTATTATGAACCTGGGCTCGTATATATTTGAATAAAATGTGTTCGTTTGCTTTAAAAAATGAGTAAATTTATTTATTTACATTCCTGACATTGCTTTGCTCCACAATTAAATCAATTTAACAGAAAGTTGCTACATAATATGACACAAATCTCCTATTTTTAAAAGACATTTTATAAATAAAATTAATAAATTATAAGCTAATATTGTTTAAAAAATTCATTTGGCAGTATTCTTACACAAACTTTTGTGATACCTGTTGTAATCACCTTATCAAATAGTGGCTAACTCGTTCTAAAAGAAATAAACATTCACCAAACATATGTTATTAATTTGGAATATAATATTTATTAATTCATTTTTTAGTATATGTTCTCTTATTTACTAGCGTAGCTGTCACTTTTGACAGTTGCTGTGGACAGTTGAATGGATTGAATGCAGACGTATGTCCACTTACTTTCTTTTGACCAAATTAAAGTTCACTAGATTATCGACAATGCATATGTTGCACCACCATTGAACACGCGTTGAACTATCTTTCATAGTGACATCTAGTGACAGGTAGCCTAAACTTTTTCATTCGGTTTTTGAATATTCGGGTTTTGAATAATCTGGTGTTGAATGATTCTGTGCATGAATATTCTGGTTTTGAATATTCGGGATTTGAATGATTCTGTGCATGAATATTCTGGTTTTGAATATTCTGGTTTTGAATATTCGGGCGTTGAATATGCACCCTAACATTATATTTGTGCACATAATATCAATATACATTTATATTAAATAACAAAATTAAAATATTTTGAATAAAATTAAAAGTGGATTGCCTAGTTTACATGTTAATTCTATTCCAATCACCAGGTGTAATGTTCAGTTCAAGTACACATGAGTTTCAGGCCTAAAGAGTGTATTATGATATGTTTGGGAAGGATTTGTTTATTTATTTACGTAAATCTAAGAACTAAATTTTCAAAGGGTTTTAAAATACATTCACACATCCATAACTCGTTTTGGTTCTTTTACAGCTGATCCTCACCCTGATTCTCTACAATACTTTGGAATACTTACTGCTTTCTTCACTATAGGGCTAGGACCCACGGCCCAAATTTACTCATCTATAACTTACAAACAGACATGGGAAAGATTCACTAACTACAGTGGGATCTTGTAGCTCTCAATTGGTAGAACATCCTACTAGACATAGGAAACTTCTGTAACAATTAAATATTTAATCAATATTTTCTTATTTATATTACTGAATATATAGTATTCTTCACGTAAAAATGTCATTGCGAAATAATAATTCGTTTATAGGTAGTTCATTCGTTCTATAATCTGTGCTGACACCGACTAAGAAACTACCTTTTTCTGCATCAAGACACGCACATGCAAACAAGACTATTATTTTATTTTAAATTTACAAGGCTCGACAGGTTGCAAACCCAATTATGAGCAAAGAATAATGATAATTACATACTATAATGTAATAAACAAATAACATGCAAAATATTCAAAATAAACAAACTCAATGTAACTAATCATTTTTTAACTTAACTTGACAAAATTATCATTAAATAAACATTTAATAATTTGAACAACATTGTTATTCTATTCTATTCTATTCTATTCTATTCTATTCTAGCCCTTTTCAATAATTTTATTATGGCATTATTGTTAAAGCACGTAAATCAACACGAAACACAAACACACTATAATACACGCCCATGCACAGCCTTCTCTAATATACAAGCCGTGCTGCTGAAACTTGACAACGCTGTTGAGAGCCCTACTGTCGAAGATTTGCGCGCGTCGACTCGTATGTGCACTGTATTTTTGTATTTATTTTTGAGTAAAACCCAAAAAAGGTATGTTTTTGTTCAATTTTATAATTTCTAACGATGTTGTCTTACTACGTAAAAAATAATTTTTAATTAAATAACATAAATTTAGAGTGAAAAACATAACTTTCAATAACATATTAACAATAACAAGTTTCTAAAGGATTTTATTTACTTAAGAATTAAACAAAACTTGTAAAGTAATCTTTGTTGATCGTAAAATGCATACTGTGAGCTACAATGTCTAATATTAAAATAGTTACATATTAATAATGAAAAATAAAGGAAAATAACTTTGGTTTCTGTTAGTGTTTTATTACATCTTTTGTCTTTTGGCATTATTTTATAGCTAAATGCCTCATCACTGAGGTTGTAAATCGAAATACAGTTCGCAATTAAAGAAAGAAGATTATTAAACTACTTTTAGTTTTCCAAAGAATCCTGAATTATACAAAAAATGGATTACAGCTATTCCACGAAAACAATGAACCCCTACGTCTACATCAGTAGGTGTGCAAAATATCAGAAAGTGATATTAAATATGATAAATTATTGAATAATAGTGATGAAACATAATCAACAATTGTTGCTTAGACAACCAAAGCTGGTGGAAAATGCAGTACCGTCCGTGGATAATGAATATTTTAATAATTTGCAAAAAGGAGGATTGTCAATTCCTACACAGGCTGTAATAATAATTAGGTGTTAACAATTACTCGAAAGTTCAATCAAACAGCATTTATTCTTACTAAACCAACGTTTCGTTTACCCTTGCATCTTTTTCAGGGTAGTAAGATCTTGCAAATTGTTACAAATCATGTACACAAAATACATTCGTACAAAACATTCAGTTAATTTTTTGTATGATGTTTAATAAATTAACTTAATGTTTTGTACGAATGTATTTTATGTCCATGATTTGTAACAATTTGTAAGCTTTTACTACCAAGACGCAAGGGTGCACCGAAACGTTGGTTTAGTAAGAGTAAATGCTGTTTGACTGAACTTGCGAGTAATTGTTAACACCTAATCCACATCACAGTCGAGAAATTACCCACAATTGTAATGATAATATTTATACACATGTATGCCATCTTGCAATACATTATTAATGATAATGATTTAGAATATAAATTTCTTAGATATAAGCATCAACAAAATTTATTATGTGAACTGAGCATGCTCAGTCTGAAAAATTATTCTTTCTCTGACGATTTTCGCAATATTTGTGTTTGTGAGGACTATACACATATTATGAATATGGTAAGTAGTGTTTTTGGCAACATAACAATTATGTAAAAAATAAAAATAATTGCAAAACAACGAAAAAAAAAATAAGAAAAGGAAACTAGATACTTTTAAAAAATAATTGTAATTTTAATACAAATAATATATTTCTGTACACTCCATTATTAAAATTAAATGTAGGATTTAGTACATAATAAATGTGTGTAACATAATTATATGTATTTGTTTCTATAAATACAAATGTAAGCGATGGAGCGGTGATTCAGTATGACGGTAGGACAACCGAGAACAGAATTTTCGCCGTTGCCATTCGAACAGCATGGCTTGTATATTAGAGAAGGCTGTGGCCCATGTATAAGAACTATGTTGACAATTCCTAATTATTTCCTAGACAGAGCTACGACATACGTCGCCTTATGAACAGATTCTATAACCTACGTGCAAAAAGAAACTACTTCAATAACGTATATGTCTTCAACAAACATACACTTTATTATGCAATAGTGCAATGCCATGCTTACGTCAAGCATAACGAATAACACAGATAGATCTTTTTCAAAAAAAATTGTGATGTGGCCAGCCCATTACCTTCCGTCAATAATGTGATGTACAAATTCCATACATATTTTTTTTGCAAAAGATTCTATATCTCTAGTAAAATTATGTCATAAACAAGCTATGTAAATTGCACTAGCTTTTCCCATTCGTTACGGGTTGCTATTCTTGATTTTCTTCATCCACTCATTTTTGTTTTACTTGTCGTCCTCATTCAGTTCCTTTTCTGTCAAGTCTTCCGCAATACAGTCGTTCCATCTTCTCTTTGATCTTCCTCTTTTTCTTCTATCTACTATTACTAAGCTGTTCATGCTTCATCCCATAATATATTATTCAACTCTCCTCATGACATGTCCAAAGCAACGTAAACGTCTTTCTTGTATCTTTCTAGAAACTTTTATCACTCGAGCCCTTTCCCTTATCCTCCCATTCCTTGCCCTATTTTTTGTGTCTTCTCCAACAACCATCTCAACATCCTCCTCTCTCTGCCACAGTCATTTTCTCTTCATTGACATTGACATCTGTAAATTAAACTTTTCTTAATATAGTAGCTGTTTCTATGGTTATAGCATAGCTGGCTGATTTATGGAATTTAATTTCTTTATAATACTTTAACTCTATATCCATTGAATATGAAGTATAAAATGAAATCAAATTGTATAGATAATAGAATATTATTTAATAATTATGATACTTAACAGCATTTTTTCAAGAATAACTGTTAAAATCTTCAAATGAGGGTACTTCCGATTATAACCAAAATCTAATCAGCTCTTCATATGGATGTAAAGAAAAGGAATACGAAAAAAATACTCCTATAATTTTTTGAATGGGCTACTTGCATGATACTAAAAAAAATTTTTTTTTTTTGGAATATATGTATAAAATAAAAGACCCATTTTTTTCAAAATTTTGTCACTTACGGCTAAAAATAAATATTTTCTTTTTATGACGTCACAATCACGGATGACATATGTCCTTGTTCTGTAGTTTGGGAAGACAGAGACGGAGATAGTAGAACGTTGTCTGATCCTCGATTATTTAGTGTCTCCTACAAATAAACTTATAAGTTTTTTATAATGCATTATTACGCAACAATATTTTCAAAGGATGATGATTATACTATTTTTATCAATTGACATTTTATTTTTGTATACATATCCGCAAAAGTCTGCTTATCATTTTTAAACTCACATACTTCTGATATGAATATTATAATTTTTTTGAGTCATTACATGGTAACCATATTTTTTTTTCATCTTCAACTAATAATCTCCGATTGTCATATTAATTGAAACTGACAGCACTAGGATGTATCAGTCTTACAATATTGAGGCCCTGCTTTAAAAATTAGTCTCAATCTTTGTAATCAATGTTTCTACCATTCTACCATGATGAATCAGTATCAGAACTCTAATAGTATTTTTTGTGCAACCGGCCGCGAAATAGGCATTTCGCAGCCGCAATATAGGCCACGAAATTTAATTTCGTGGTTGTTGTTATGGCAACGGCCGCGAAATCCATTTCGCGGCCGCTGTCATGGTAACGGCCGCGAAATTGAGTAAACAATCACTATGACAAGTGTTTTGTTTATCAAATGTCAATTCCATAGCTACCTTGAAAGCCAACTTTCAATTTACAGTGAAACTGTTTAAAATTAATAAAATTTGTAATTACATATTTTTTACGGTTGCACAAAAAATATTGTGTACACCTTGTCCGCGAAATCCTTTAGCGTCCTCGAGATTGTCTTGCCTCGGCCGCAAGCGGCCTCGGCAGCAATTTTTCTCTCGGTACGCTAAAGAGTGATTTCGCGGCCTTGATATACAAATAACTATTATGTATCTAGGACGAAAAGTGAATCTTTAAGGTATGAGCAAGTTGTTTACGGCCGAGGCGGGTAGCCGAGGTCGTAATAACTGGTGAGTACCTTAAAAACACTTTTCGTCTGAGGTGCATACATAATTTTGTCATACTGGTTTTTAGTTATTAAATTATTAGAAGAAATATGCAGAAATTTTTAGTAATATGAGTTTAATATAAGTAGGCCAAGTCGTAACTGTTTGAAAATCTTAGCAAAATTTTGACAGATTGACAGATTGAAATTGAATTTTTCTAAATTCGATAACATTTTTATTCGCTATAATTAATGAAAAAATACATTCCTCGAGATATTTTGGATGAAGCTGCTGAGATAAAGAACAATTTAATGTCGCATAAATAAAGGTTTCAGTATGAAGGTAAAATTTTAACGTCCTAGAACTTTAAAATGATATTTTAAAGTTCTAGGACTTTAATGTTTCTCTTTTTGTTCCATAAATAATTCAAAAAATCAGTATGACATAAAATCCATTATTCATTCTTAATCAAAAGCTATCTGACAATTCGGGACCACTTGTAGTAAGGAAGAATCAGACTCAAAATATTGAGCGTTTTGTTGAAAATTGTAATATTAAGTTTCCACTATGTCCGGTCCTGGTAAGAACATTTTAGTGGTGTGACAGATCGTTCCTACATAATTGTCAAATTACTGAGTTTTAAATCGGAAATTAATTATAACTCTCACTCAAAAATAATTATAAGTGAGTGCAGTGCATATAAAATAATAATATAAAGTAAATTAAATCATTGACTGATAAAAACCAAGTTGAGAAGAACTAAGTTTCCGAGGGGTCGACCCGAGCGAAGTTCTTGCCGAAACGCGACGTAAATCAGCAGTCACTGAACAGGTCCGTATTCAGGCAAAGTAGGAATTTTTTTGGGTAAGTCAATTTTTTTTAATAAGAATAGATGAGTAAAAGAGATAAACCCATACACGATTCATCGATAGAAGAGGAAAGAGTGTTTCAAAGAAGTAAATTAAGTACATCTCCAACGAAGAAGATGGAGATAAACGAAGACCAGGAAGCAAAAAATATGGAAGAAATTAAGAAACTCCTAACGCAAATACAAGACATCAAAGAATTAAGAAAAGAGGTAAAGGAAAATAATGAAGAATCGAAAAAAGTGAGAAAGGAAATGAAGGAAATGCAACAAAACTGGGAAATAGAGAAAACAGAAATGATCGATGAGATACAAGAAGCCAAGGAGAGGATCGAAAAACTAGAAAAAGATAAAATAAAGAACAATTTGGTTATTACGGGAATGGAGTTAAGTAAACAAAAGAGGCAAGAAGTAATGAAGTAGAGGAATTTTTGGAAAAGGAATTAAAAATTAAAGTAAAACCAAAGTCGATAAACCAAATAGGTGAATTTAGATATATAATGGAAATGAACAACTGAGAAGATAAAATAGAGGTGCTTAAAGCGAAAGGGAAATTAAAAAATAGAGAAGGTAAGATTTTGTTCATAGACTCAGAACTTACAAACAGAGACAGAGCAATCCAAAAAAATATAAGAGACATAGCTAGAACAGAACGAAAAAAAAGGGGCATAACAGTAAAGGTAAGATATCATAAATTAGTAGTGAACAACAAGATATGGAAATGGAACACGAAAGAAAACAAACTGGTGCCCTTAGAAGATGAGGAGAAAACACAAACTCAAAAAACTAAAACAGATTAAACAAAAACGGAATAGGAATAAAACAACAAGGCAAGACTTTACGAATTCGAATATTAACACTAATAAAGACAATAATGAGAGCGTAAAAAGACATACAATACAGGAAAAGATTACTAATAATATAAAACAAGAAATTAAGATTGGAATTTGGAATGTAACCTCACTAACGGGAAAAGAAATTGAAACAACTGAGGAAATAGCGAAATTTGGAACAACCATACTCGGTATTTCAGAAACAAAAAAGGTTCGAGAAGGCAAAAGACAAATAACAGATGACTACAGCCTATACTATTCAGGAGTAAAACCAGGAGAAAGAGCTAAAGAGGGAGTAGGAATAATTCTGAGAGAGGAAATGAGTAGAAGAATAAGAAAATATGAACCAATAAACTCTAGAATCATGACTATGGAACTAGAATGGAATGGAATATTGCAACTAATCTAAATCTATGCTCCGATAGAAGGAACGAATGAAGAAAATATGAATAAATTCTATGAAGAACTACAAGGTACATTTTCATTTACAGTTCAAAGTGTCAAGTGTTGTAGAATTCAGGAATTAAATATCGCCGCTTCAGATAACTTTAGATTACTTTGATTTGGGGTAGCAAAGAAAATTAAAATCGGTCGCGCCGTTCATGAATTAGAGACAAAAATGTATTAAACCGGAAAATTTACAAAATACCTAAAACTAAAACTCACAAACGTAAACAATTAAATTTATCGTAATAGATGCTCGAATTGCGCTCCATTGGTTGCTAGGCAATGATAAAGCCGATGTTCAAACTCTCTTCTAACATTTTCGAAAACTCGCCGCGGAATTAATCGGCATTCGGATGTTATTCGTTGTTTCAGTTCGTCGATGTTGGCTGGGGGAGTTTGATAGACGATGGATTTAAGGTGGCCCCAAAGGAAAAAGTCGAGAGGGGTTAGGTCAGGAGACCTTGCTGGCCACTCTACTGCTCCTCTTCTTCCAATCCACCTCTCTGGAAACTTGTTATTCAACCAGTTTCGAACTGGTACCACAAAATGTGGTGGGGCACCATCTTGCTGAAAATAAACTTGATTTTCATCCAAAATTAAGTTTCCTTCGTCGTCTACTTGATTTTCTATTGCTTCCGTAATCAAGGGGTCTATGACATCTTCCAACATATTGAGATAAATAGTACCATTTAAATTTTCATTAATAAATAACGGACCAATGACCGAGTCCCCCAGTATACCAGCCCACACATTAATTTTTTGTGGCCACTGAGTATGCGTTTCTCTAAATAGATTCGGGTTTTCATCATCCCAATAACGACAATTATGACGATAACATAGCCATTCAAAAAAAAAGTACATTCGTCACTGAAGCAAATATTTTGAATTAGATTTGGAGTGGTATTTATCATCACAGTCATTTGTTCACAAAATTGAACTCGTCTATCGAAATCATCTTCATTTAGAGCTTGGTGATTTTGAAGTTTGTATGGATGTCATTTATGAAGTTTTAAAACCTTATGAACAGATCCGTACGAAAAACCAGTTATGTTGCGCACTTGCCGAATTGAGCTCGTAGGATTTGCAGAAAATTGTACTAATATTTCTATTGGAGAGTCCTCATCCACAATTCGAGGTTGTCCTTTTTTTATTTGCTACTGATCCAGTTTCTTCAAATTTTTCTACCAAATCTAAAACGTATCGATGGGATACATGTTTATTTAGATGTCTTGCATTAAATTCATTGGCTGTACGTCGAGCACACTGATTTTCAGCTCCATAAATGAAAATTATTTCAATTCTCTCTTCTAAAGTGTATGTCATTTCAGTGACACAATTGGCACAAACGCTACCCCAAATCAAAGTAATCTAAAGTTATCTGAAGCGGCGATATTTAATTCCTGAATTCTACAACACTTGACACTTTGAACTTGTACGACGCACGTTCTTTTGTTTCAAAGCAAAACGTAGGTAGATGGCTTGATCAACCACTCAAAATGGGCATACATTTTTGTCTCTAATTCATGAACGGCTCGGCCGATTTTAATTTTAAATATTGAGAATTTTACAACCTTTAAAATGATGTCACACATGGGGTAGTGCCATTTAAAATTTTGGGGTGGGGGTGGCTGGAGGGGAGGGTGAAAGTTTCCCAACTGATTGGAATAGGTTATTAAATGTCCCCCTCCAAAATAACATTGACCTGTTTTAGTGATTTTTGATAATTTTATTAATTAAAGAATTATTCAAGGTGGGAAGTTTTCAAATGATCACACGGTATAAGGAAGAAACGGATAAGGTGCTCCAAAGACACGAGTTGAGAAAACAACAATATAATCTGGATCAAATGTGGGAAACATTCAGAGATACAATATACAAGGAAGCAGAGAAGATATGTGGGAAAAGAAAATACAATCCCAACCTGAAAAGAACAAGATGGTGGAACAACGACGTCAAAAACGAAATCAAGAAAAAGAAAATAGCCTAGAAATCAGGAGACCAAAAATGAACGAGATAAAGATGAAGAAGAAATAAAGCTAAACAAACAGTAAAACAAGCAAAAAGGTAAAGCTGGGAAGATTTTGGAAACGAAATAAATGAAAGATACGGAGCGAACAACAGACATTTTTGGAACACGATCAGATCGCTGAAAAACAAAAAAATTAAACAGATGAATGGGCTAATAGACAAAGAAGGTAAACTTAAAACGACAACGGAGGAAATATTAAAAGAGTGGTCAAATTATTACTCAAACAAATTCAAGGAAGACACAATACGAAATGATATAGACAATGATTATATGAACCAGGAAAATAACGAGGCAGTGAAAGAGGATATTAGTGAGGATGAACTAGAAGAGGCACTTAGGAAAATAAAAACTGGAAAAGCAAGTGGAGAAGATAAAATAGAGCCTGAAATGATTAAGTTCTTAGGGGACGTAGGCAAGGAATGGCTATTGGATATATGTAAAAAAGCGTGGATGACAGAAAAAATACCTAAACAGTGGGAAAGAAACATATTCTTACCAATACACAAAAAAGGAGACCATACTAATTGCGATAACTATCGAGCAATATGCCTCTCATCCACATGCTTTAAAATATACACAGCAATAGTAGAAAATAGACTAAGACAACTAATCGATAACAAGCTAGCAGAAGAACAGGCGGCATATAGAATAGGGAAACAAACGAATGATAACTTACACATACTAAGAAACATAATTGAAAGAAAAATAGAAAATGGACAAGAATTACACCTAACATTTATTGACTTAAGGGCCGCTTTCGACTCAGTAAACAGAAAATATATCTGGAAATGCTTAACGCAAATAGAAACGCCTGGTAAAATACAGAGAGTAATAAGGAGCATTTATGAAAATATAAAAGGCATAGTACAACTGAACGGCAAAATATCAAGGAGCTTCGAAATGGAAAAAGGAATCAAACAAGGAGATAGTTTAAGCCCTCTACTTTTTATAATCCTAATGGAAAGAATAATGAAAAACACCAGAGAAAAGACAAGTAAAATACAGACAATAGTAGGTTATAATAGAATGATGCCCGTGAAGATAGATAACTTATTGTACGCAGATGACATAATATTAACTACAGATACACACACAAAAATCTGTTGTGGCCAGCACAATACCTCCCGCCATTTTCATTTTATCTTGCATAAGGCGCGAGCAGTTATCTGACTTTGTTGGCCTTAGCAAGCAGATATGGGGGCCCGTGTCAGAATGACAGCTGGTAATATACATAGGTGTCAAGTATCATAAGTTTTCATTCGAAACATTATGATTTTCCAAATCCATGTGGATTATTTTCCTCGACAAGTATATTCCATACTAATGGATGACAAATAAACAGAATATTATGAAATTTTGAATGAAAAATTATGACATATGACAATTGTGACATCTATGTAAATAACTACTAGCCGTCATTCTGACACTGATCCTCATATCTGCTTGCCAAGGCCAACAAAGTCACATGGCTGCTCGCGCCCTATAAGTAACGAATTTAACATTTCTTGTACACACAAATAATTGAAATTGTTTCTCTTCTTTCGTTCTATGAGAAATTTTATCCTACTATTCTAATATGTTCAAAATTCTTCAAATTCATTGACGGTATTAGCAGTATTTCTTAAGGATATATGTAATATTAACTTACCTGTAATTTAAATACATATTAAATTAATAATACAATAATATAATTAAATGTACTCATACCTCCCAGAAAAATCTGACACTGACATTTTGCATTTATTTGTCAATTACAAAAAAATTAATATCGCAACTGTTTTTCGGGCAACGAGATTTATTACAACAGATTATTCTATATTATTATATACTATATCTCCAAATCTATACGAGGTATAATAAAATTCTAATATGTTCAAAATACTTCAAATTCATTGACGGTATTAGCGGTATTTCTTAAGGATATATGTAATATTGACATACCTGCAATTTAAATAAATATTTAATTAATAATACAATAATATATATTAAATGTACTCATACCTCCCAGAACTGACACTGACATTTTGCATTTATTTGTCAATTACAACAATTTTAATATCGCAACTGTTTTTCTGGCAACGATATTTATTACAACAGATTATTCTATATTATTATATACTATATCTCCAAACCTATACGAGATATAATAAAAAAATTAAATGTCAGATTGAGAATTTAATTATCTTTAATATGTGTAGCAACAAATTAAAAAAAAAAAATATTTAGAATTTTTTTTTTAGAAACTACCACTTCCGGTTGTCCAATTGTTACCAGAACCTATTCAACTCTTCCCATTACTGTAAGATTGAGGAATCCGTAGTCAAACAGGTCTTTACTCTTATAGAATTTGAGAAATCGTGTCTCCAACAACCTCACACACAGAATAAAGAAAGCAAATAATGTGTACTACGCAATTAATAAAACAATACTTGGAAAGAAAGAAATCGGAACAGATATAAAACTAAAGATATATAACGCTGTAGTAATCCCAATAATTACTTACGGAAGTGAGTCCTGGACAATACAGAAAAAATATGAATCAAAACTAACAGCAATAGAAATGAAGTATTTGAGGAAAATAATGGGGAAAACAAAATGGGACAGAGAAACCAATGAAAGCATCAGGCAACAAGCAGATCAAGATCAAATACTGTTAAAAATAGAAAATAAACAACTGAACTGGTTTGGGCATATTAGAAGAACGAAGAAAGATAATCTAGTTAAAAAACTAATAGAAACAAAAAAGATAGGGAAAAGGACACGGGGAAGACCAAGAAAAACATGGGAGGGACGAATAGAAGAGATAAGCAAAAGGGGAGGGAAAACATGGAGGAAATGGAAAAACTAGCAAAGGACCGAACAGCATGGAAACATTGGGTCAAGAACGAGAAGTAGCAAACCATATCCGACACCCAATAAAGGGTATTAAGGATCTGTGAAGAAGAAGAAGTTTCCACTAGGTCGGAGCAATCTCAAATATTGAAATCATCTTGTTCATTGTTGTAATTGATTGTGTGGCCGCCTGTACCCGAATGACTCATGACTTCATAACTCATTTGTAAAATGTATAAAACACATGCTTTCTAGCGACGGAGTCACAGCAAGTGGTATTTTCATGACTTTGTCTTTCGTGATAGAAAAAATCTGATGTGGCCAGCAGGCCAGCACATTATCTTCCGTCAATCCTGTATATTATGTACAAATTCCATACACAAATTTTCTTGCAAAAGATCCTATATTTCCAGTAAAATTATTTCATAAACGAACTATGCAAATTGCGCTTGACACTGACTTCTTCTTTAGCTTTTCCCATTCGTTTTTTTCTTTATTTTTTCTTCCGCTCCTCTGTTTTGCGTGTCGTTTTCATTCAGTTCCCTTTCTCTCAAGTCTTCCGCAATACTGTCCTTTCATCTATCTTTGGTCTTCCTCTGTTCCTTCTACCGTCTACTGCTTATCTATTCATTCTTCTTCTAATATATTCTTCATCTCTCCTCATGACATGTTCAAACCAATGTAATCGTCTCTCTTGTAACTTTCTAGAAACTTTTTTATCACTCGAGCCATTTCCCTTATCTTTTAATTCCTTCTATTTTTCCGTGTCTTCCCCAACATCTATGTCAGCATTCTCATCTCTGCCACATTCGTTTTCGTTTCATTGATACTGACATCTGTCAATTTGAATTATCTGAATATATTAGCATTTTCCATGGATAGCATAGCTGGCTGATTTATGAAATTTAATAAGTTTTATAATTGTTTAACTCTATATCTATTGAAAATGTAGTATAGAATGCAATCCACTCGTATAGAGAATATTATATTCTTTAAAATTTATATAACAGTAAATGTCAATAAATGATATCTAACTGCTTTTTTCAAGAAAAACTGTTAAAAGTTTCAAATGAGGGTACTTCCGGTAGACCAATTATAACCAAAATAAAGTCACGTCTGCCCATGAATCTAAACATGAGAAATACGAAAAAAATTATAATTTTTGGAATCGTGGTATTGGAGTTATCCAATCCGAAACGATCGTTACATACACACACACACACACACACACACACACACACACACACACACACACACATACACACACGTACAGACATCATCGTAAAAAGAGTAAATTCGTATTCCAGGGACCCGAAAACGTGCTTATTCATTAGAAACTCACTATCGAATTTTTTGACCAAAGACAATACTTTCCTTACCTAAAGATAACGGAAAGTAAAAATGAAATTGAAACAAGTATGTGATATATATGCCAAGCCGTACGAGCAGTAAGAAGCAACAGGACTTAATTTGTTTCTCATATTCAGTAATTTGTACAAGTGACAAGACCCACTATTTTGACTCCAAGTTGCTAATACACAGGCCTAATGAATCGCGCTACTTTGGTAATCTACGATCTTTAGTTGAATCGAGAGCAAGGGCATATATTGATTCCGTGCCGAACAATGTAGACAAACTCTAGAGTTGCCTGCCTGCTTCAAGTTACATGGCTATTTGCATATTATGTTTATTCTACTAGGTATCGAAACAGCTAATGGTTGTAATCGTGAGGTTAACAAGAATAGAAATCATCGCGAATGTTTTTCAAATCGTTGGCGGCAGTGCTACCAATGCGCATGAAAATTTCAAAGATTAAAAATATGATGAACCAGATGGGCTTGCATGGTTTAAGTTGTTTCCCCAGACCTTCATTTATATTCTCCTAATTTTTAGTCAAAAGTTTATGAGTTATCTCGATTCTAGAGGCAATTATGTAGATGATTTCTTGAGCTTCCCTATATTCGTCATGTTAAAACTTCCCACTTTAGAGTGCAATAACTCCGATCGGAACTGGGCAAGTTGGCCCGAGCAATACTTAATCTAGTTAACGTTGTACGCCAAAAATTAAGATTTTATGGATTTTACTTCATGTTCCAACTACCTTAAATTATAATTAATACTGTGCGCGTTATGTTTATTTGCAGCCGACTAAACATAGCTTTTTGCTGTACAGGTTTTTTAAAATGAAAAAGTAATGTTTACTGTACTAGTTCGAAAAATTCTATTCTCAAAGTAATCTTGTAAAAAAAAATGCGTTGTTAGTAATAAATAATATGTGAAATTTTATTATATTTATAAAAGAGACTGGCAATAATGTTTAAAATAAAATATATTATTTTTAAAATGTTCATATTGTATATAAAGTTTTTCCGTCACTGCGGTTTATTTATTGTATTATCTTAACATTTTAAATAAACCATTACTTTGTTCCAGCTCTATAAAGCTGGCTCAGCATTTTCATCTCACAACAATAAACAAAGTACTAATATTTAAAGCTCATTTATTGCTAATTTGTTACTCATGTTTAAAATTTATTGCTTTTGCCGATTCGGAGAAAATTGAAGTGAGCTAGCTTAAAGACAAGCTAGCTCACAACCAAAAATTAAAAAGAAAACATGTCACAAGACAGAATACGATCTGTTATAATTTATTGCTCTATTTAAAATTTTATTGCGTGCAAATAATCAAGGTTTTCGTTAAACAAACTGCATACCACACGTTTTAGCCTACTAAATGAATATCTGACTTCAAAAAATTCTTTTCTACGGAAATTATATTTTATCGCAGGTCATTATTAGTTTTTAACGCGTGTGAGCTGCAGCAATAAATTATTATTAAGGGGCGCATTTAGCTAAAACTCCAATTTTACAGGATTATCTCGCAACAAAAACTATCTGTCGCTATAGAGCACTTCAAAAATTGTTTTTCTACGGAAATTATACTTTCTCGCTGGTCACAAAATATTTATCAACAATATACACTTGTGTGAGCTGGAGCAATAAATTATTTTAGCCGCCAATATAGCATAAACTCTACTTTTTTACGAATATCTCGCAACAAAAACTATCTGTCGCTATAGGGCACTTCAAAAACTGCATTTCTACGAAAATTATACTTTCTCGCAGGTTAAAAAATAGTTATCAACAATATACACTTGTGTGAGTTGGAGCAATAAATTATTTTAGCTGCGCCTTTAGCTTAAACTCGACTTTTTTAGGAATATATTGCAACAAAAATTATCTGTCGCTATAGGGCATTTCAAAAACTGCTTTTCTACAGTAATTATACTTTCTCGTAGGTCACAAATTTGTTATCAACAATATACACGTGTGTGAGCTGGAGCAATAAATTATTTTAGCCGCCAATTTAGCTTAAACTCGACTTTTTATGAATCAAACTGCATACCACACGTTTTAGCCTATTAAATGAATATCTGACTTCAAAAACTGCTTTTCTACGGAAATTATACTTTATCGCAGGTCATTATTAGTCTTCAATAATATTTACGCGTGTGAGCTGCAGCAATAAATTATTTAAGTGGCACATTTAGCTAAAACTCCAATTTTACTGGATTATCTCGCAACAAAAACTATCTGTCGCTATAGGGCACTTCAAAAACTGTTGTTCTACGGAAATTATACTTTCTCGCAGGTCACAAATTAGTTATCAACAATATACACGTGTGTGAGCTGGAGCAATAAATTATTTTAGCCGCCAATTTAACTTAAACCCTACTTTTTTAGGAATATCTCGCAACAAAAACTATCTGTCGTTATAGGGCACTTCAAAATCTGCTTTTCTACGGTAATTATACTTTCTCGCAGATCACAAAATAGTTATCAACAATATACACTTGTGTGAGCTGGAGCAATAAATAATTTTAGCTGCGCCTTTAGCTTAAACTCTACTTTTTTAGGAATATCTCGCAACAAAAACTATCTGTCGGTATAGGGCACTTCATAAACTGTTTTTCTACGAAAATAATACTTTCTCGCAGGTCACAAAATAGTTATCAACAATACACACATGTGTGAGCTGGAGCAATAAATTATTTAACTGCGCCTTTAGCTTAAACTCGACTTTTTTAGGAATATCTCGCAACAAAAACTATCTGTCGCTATAGCGCACTTCAAAAACTGTTTTTCTACGGAAATTATACTTTCTCGCAGGTCACAAAATAGTTATCAACAATATACACTTGTGTGAGCTGGAGCAATAAATTATTCTAGCTGCGCATTTATCTTAAACTCTACTTTTTACCTCTCGCTAAGAGAGGTATTGCATTCATGCTAAAAATCGGAAATCCAGATTTTATTGAATAAGCATGTTTTAAGGTCCCTACAATCCGATTTTAACATTTTTACGATGATGTCTGTGTGTGTGTGTGTGTGTGGATGTGTGTGTGTGTGTGTGTGTGTGTGTGTGTGTGTGTGTGTGTGTGTGTGGGATGTTGCAAGGACGGTTACTCAAAAACTATAAGACTTAAAATTTGTTTAACAACGTATTTCCCAATCGGACATTCATGGGAAGATCTGAAAAGGTTTTGGTAATAATTGGACAACCGGAAGTAGAAGATTCTTGAAAAAAAATCTTCTAAATATTATTTTTTGAAAATTTTTCGTGGTAATATTAAAGAAAATTAAATTCTCTATCTGATACATTTAAATATTTTATTATATATTCCATAGATTTAGAGATAAAAGAAGTATAATATATAAAATAATCTGTTGTAATAAATTTGACAGCCGAAAGAATGCCATGAAAAATAGTTGATAATTTAAATTATTTGTAACTGACAGATAAATGTCAGTGTCAGAAATAATGAGTAATGAAAGAAAAATGTACTTGGAGAATCCCTTAATGCTTGATCTGTGACTATTATGGAGATGACAAGTCTAGGTTGAAGGACTTAAATTTGTTTCAAACATTATGGGACAATGTACACCAGTACTATAGACTAGAGTAACTTTGAATTGCGAAAAAGCTATCAAATTCTTCTCAAGTAAGTTGTAAATATTGACAAAATTACACATCGATATAAGAATAATCGGAGTGCAATCTATCCGTCACTTTATTAAAGGGAATTAGTGTTATTTAGATATAACATGTATGAAAAAATAAAATGTAAAAGAAGATATGTAAGAATAGATGCACAATCCATATATACATTTTAGACCGCCCAAAATTAATGTTTTTACTAGAAGAATATGAAGAGAAAGTAAACAACGTTGTTCGAATTGAAAATTGCTGTTACCAGCCTAATATTTATATATGGTAAACTCTACTTTGTAATTTATTGTAACATAATTTATGGTAAAATATCTTCATGTTGAGACATGCTATTATTGAATAATAAAGAAGTTTATACGTCATAGATTTATATGAATATATTATTTGTATTTATAAAAATAATCTTTGCTTTATGCATACAGCCAGGTAAAATATACGGCGAGAGGTTATGTGCTGGCCACATCAGATTTTTTTAGGAATATCTCCCAACAAAAACTATCTGTCGGTATCACAAACGTGTATATTATTGATAACTAATTTGTGATCTGCGAGAAAGTATAATTACCGTAGAAAAGCAGTTTTTGAAGTGCCCTATAGCGACAGATAGTTTTTGTTGCGAGATATTCCTAAAAAAGTCGAGTTTATGCTAAATTGGCGGCTAAAATAATTTATTGCTTCACCTCACACACGTGTATATTGTTGATAACTAATTTGTGACCTGCGAGAAAGTATAATTACCGTAGAAAAGCAGTTTTTGAAGTGCCCTATAACGACAGATAGTTTTTGTTGCGAGATATTCCTCAAAAAGTAGAGTTTATAGTAAATTGGCGGCTAAAATATTTTATTGCTTCACCTCACACACGTGTATATTGTTGATAACTAATTTGTGATCTGCGAGAAATTATAATTACCGTAGAAAAGCAGTTTTTGAAGTGCCCTATAACGACAGATAGTTTTTGTTGCGAGATATTCCTCAAAAAGTAGAGTTTATGCTAAATTGGCGGCTAAAATAATTTATTGCTTCAGCTCACACAAGTGTATATTGCTGATAACTAATGTGTGCCCTGCGAAAAAGTACAATTACCGTAGAAAAGCAGTTTTTGAAGTGCCCTATAACGACAGATAGTTTTTGTTGCGAGATATTCCTAAAATAGTCGAGTTTAGGCTAAATTAGCGGATAAGATAATTTATTGCTCCAGCTCACACACGTGCATATTGTTGATAACTAATTTGTGACCTGCGAGAAAATATAATTTCCGTAGAAAAACAGTTTTTGAAGTGCCCTATAGCGACAGATAGTTTTTGTTGCGAGATATTCCTGAAAAAGTAGTTTATGCTAAATTGGTGGCTAAAATAATTTATTGCTTCAGCTCACACAAGTGTATATTGTTGATAACTAATTTGTGACCTGCGAGAAAGTATAATTACCGTAGAAAAGTAGTTTTTGAAGTGCCCTATAGCGACAGATAGTTTTTGTTGCGAGATATTCCTGAAAAAGTAGAGTTTATGCTAAATTGGTGGCTAAAATAATTTATTGCTTCAGCTCACACAAGTGTATATTGTTGATAACTAATGTATGACTTGCGAGAAAGTATAATTACCGTAGAAAAGCAGTTTTTAAAGTGCCCTATAACGACAGATAGTTTTTGTTGCGAGATATTCCTCAAAAACTAGAGTTTATGCTATATTGGCGGCTAAAATATTTTATTGCTTCAGCTCACACAAATGTATATTTTTGATAACTGATTTGTGACCTGCGAGAAAGCATAATTTCCGTAGAAAAATAGTTTTTAAAGTGCCCTATAACGACAGATAGTTTTCGTTGCGAGATATTCCTGAAAAAGTAGAGTTTATGCTAAATTGGTGGCTAAAATAATTTACTGCTTCACCTCACACATGTGTATATTGTTGATAACTAATTTGTGACCTGCGAGAAAGTACAATTACTGTAGAAAAGCAATTTTTGAAGTGCCCTATAGCGACAGGTAGTTTTTGTTGCGAGATATTCCTCAAAAAGTAGAGTTTATGCTAAATTGGCGGCTAAAATAATTTATTGCTCCAGCTCACACAAGTGTATATTGTTGATAACTATTTTGTGACCTGCGAGAAAGTATAATTTCCGTAGAAAAACAGTTTTTGAAGTGCCCTATAGCGACAGATAGTTTTTGTTGCGAGATATTCCTAAAAAATCGAGTTTAAGCTAAATTCGAGGATAAAATAATTTATTGCTTTAGCTCACACACGTGTATACTATTGATAACTAATTTGTGATCTGCGAGAAAGTATAATTTCCGTAGAAAAACAGTTTTTGAAGTGCCCTATAGCGACAGATAGTTTTTGTTGCGAGATAATCCTGTAAAATTGAAGTTTTAGCTAAATGCGCCCCTTAATAATAATTTATTGCTGCAGCTCACACGCGTAAATATTATTAAAAACTAATAATGACCTGCGATAAAATATAATTTCCGTAGAAAAGCATTTTTTGAAGTCAGATATTCATTTAGTAGGCTAAAACGTGTGGTATGCAGTTTGTTTAACGAAAACCTTGATTATTTGCAAGCAATAAATTTTTAAATAGAGCAATAAATTATAACAGATCGTATTCTGTCGTGTGACATGTTTTCTTTTTAATTTTTGGTTGTGAGCTAGCTTGTCTTTAAGCTAGCTCACATCAATTTTCTCCGAATTGGCAAAAGCAATAAATTTTAAACATGAGTAATAAATTAGCAATAAATGAGCATTAAATATTAGTACTATGTTTATTGTTGTGTGATGAAAATGCTGAGCCAGCTTTATAGAGCTCTTTATTCCTTTGTTCGTACAAGATACAGTTTATACTAAATCATAAATTTCAAACCTCAAGCGAAAATTGATAAGTAGATAGTGAACTACAGGAAAATCCGTTGATATTTTACTTCATACATTTGTCCGTTAGTTATCCGTAAGCAGCGTACAAATGTGGTGATGTTAAAATAAAAACGAGTGTCATGAAAGTATTAATGTAAGTGCTAAGTATTGATTAATAATAGGAGGAGTCTAAGGTTAAATTACAACTAAAACTATTACAATTACCCCTTAACCTTAAAATTATAAAATAAGCTATTCGAGTATACCTATTTCGAGTAAAGTTCTCATCATCAGTAGTTTTTATATTCTCTAAGCATTTTAGGTAAAGGATTTTTATTAATTTGCGTGTAAGTTCCGTTATTAATTGAGTATTTACTCAATTAAAATATTCTGATTTATCTAAAATGACAATTTTGCTACCTTTGTCGGTTTTTAAATAAAATACGTCGCGTTTCTTTAAGATTATAGAATAGATTATAAAAAGTAATTAACCATAAATTTGTTAATAAAATTAAAATTCAGAATAATAAAGTAAAACGGTTAATACCGAATATCCCAAAACAACAAACTTCTATAAAAGAAAACATCGTTGTAAATCAATCGTCGAAAAAAATTCTACAGAAGAACTTAACTTGTTAAATAAAGGTTTAAAATTTTCACCTAATAATACTGACTCACCGTTAGATGATATAGTAGTTTGCATTGAAACCAGTATTAAATATTTCAACGACAATAAAAATTACAGCAGGAACGCTTGTAAAATTCAAATAACTAATAATTTAAATCGTTTTAAAAACAATCCTAACAATAGTGATATTGAACTTATAAGTAATCTTAAAAAACGCGTATTTTATTTAAAAACCGATAAAAGTAACAAAATTGTCATTTTAGATAAATCAGAATATTTTAATAGAGTAAATAATCAATTAATTAACGGACTTTACACGCGAATTAATAAAAATCCTTTACCCAAAATGGTTAGAAAAAATAAAACACTCTTAAAAATTGTCCAAATTTAATTACGAAAAATATAAATTTTAAACTTAACGTTTCAAATCCAGTAGTTTCAAAAATGTACTATCTTCCAAAAATTCATAAACCGGGTAATTCAATAAGACCTATAGTTTCTGGCATAAATTCACCAACTTATTTGCTTTCAAAATGGTGAGTCGATGAATTTACTAATTTTTAAAATCAACCGCAAACATTTTCCGTACAAAATTTATTACAATTCACCGAAAAAGTTACAGATATTACTTTAGATAAAAAATAAATATTGATTTCTTTTGACGTTAGTTCTTTATTTCCAAGTGTACTGATCCCGAAAACGTTAGAATATTTAAAAACTTTTTTAGAAAATAACAACTTGGAGGTGACACAAATTAATGAACTTTGCATGAATCAAAATTATTTTCAAGTAAATATTAAATTTTACCATCAAAATAAAGGTACAGTTATGGGATATAGTTTATCACCTTTTTGAGCTAATTTATTTATGAGTAATTTCGAAATTGAATTTAAGAAAAACAACAAATATTTTCCCAGAGTTTGGATCAGGTATGTAGATGGTATTTTTGCTATAGTTAATACCAAAAATTGCGATTTGAAAATGTTTCTAGACAGCTTAAATTCAGTTTTTCCCTAAATAAATTTACTATTGAAAACGAAACCAATAAACAACTTCCATTTCTGGACATACTGGTTATTCGAAACAAAAAAAACAAACTATTTTTTGATATTTACAGAAATTCCATTAACACAGCAGACTCCAATCATTTCTGGCAACATAAATTAGCATCATTCAATTTCTTAATAAACAGATTAACAAAGTTTCCTTTAAAAAAAAAACGATTTAATATTGAACTAAACTATATTAAAGAAATAGTTAAGTATAAGGGTTTACCGGTTAAAACTATCGATAAATTAGCTCATAAATTTAAACATCGCCAATCCGTTTCTAATTTTACAACATTAACACCATCTAATAATAAAAATAATAATAAATACATAACACTACCGTACGATGACGCTTCTAAAAATTTAAACAAAATTTTTCAAAATCAAAATTACTTACAAATCAAGTAATACCATTAAATCTTCATTAGGTAATCCTAAAGATGAAACAGATACTAACAAAAAATTTGGTATTTATAAAATTAGCTATAATGGTTGTAATAAAGTTTACATCGGGCAAACTAAAAGACAAATTGACACTCGGTTTAAAGAACATTTTTATGATCAAAAAGCGGCAATCCCGAAAAATGTAGCTCAACATATGTTCATTAATAATCACAAAATTCACAATTCTAATATTAAAATTTTAAAACATTTTAATAATGATAGATATTTAGATGCATACGAGAGCTTAATAATAAATAAATTTAAAAATAATTTGATGAACGCAGATCTCGGTCCCATATCAAACTCTAAACTATTCGATTTAATATAAACTTAAATTTTATAGGACGTTTTAAATCTTAAATATCATTGGACGCTAAATCTTAGTTTATAATTGATATTCATTCATCTGTGACTCCCATCCGTATATAATCCCAGTTTTCTCCCTTGTTTTTTCAGAGTTGTTAGGACTCTGGCATGGTTTACATGTTGAGTAATCTTAGCTACTCCGCTTAAATTTGTACTACTGATGGAAATAATGAATTATTTCCATATACCCATTCAGTCAAGAAGCTTCATCATCCACTTGTACTACTGATGATGAGAACTTAGTTCTCGAAATACGTTTATACGTTTATATAGCTTATTTTATAATTTTAAGGTTAAGGGGTAATTGTATTAGTTTTAGTTAAGTACTAAGTTCATAATTCTTTTATGGAACAATAAACAGGGTTATACTTGAGTAAGAAGTTTTTCTTTTCAACTTACAAGTTGTAAAGCCTCCACAAATAATTTACATCCCCTAACATCTATTACTAAGTAGTACAAATGTGTTGAAATTGGTATAAGTGGTACAAAATTTAAGATCTTGTTGCAATGTAAAGTGAAATATATAACAGTTATTTAGAAAACAATTATTCTTTTACGTCCGTTAAAAAAGTACACTTTAATTAATAAAATGGGTTCATAAAGTATGTATTTTTTTACACAATAAAAGCGTGAAAAAAATGCTTTTAACGCAAATGAGTGAAAAAATGGAACGCCATGGCACTTTTTGTTCACGCTTTTATTGTAGACGTAAACAAAATTTTGTATGCAACTAGACTCTAGAGCAGGGCTATTCATCCTTTTATACTACTCGAGCTACTTTTGAATACGAAGTTATTTGGCGATCGACAGATTATACAAATAAAACAAATAAATTGGAATAAAATTATATATATATATATATATATATATATATATATATATATATATATATATATATATATATATATATATATATATATATATGTATATATTGATCATTTCCGAAATATATAATAAATGTAAAGAAACACTTTTATTTATTATAGGTAAATTAACGTGAAATTTTCAATTACCCGGACTTCGCAATACTTTCATAGTCATGTTGTTATGACGAAGTAGCTAATCGCAAGCATTGATCCAAATGATCATTTGTAATTTCATTTCTTAGTTTGTTTTTTATATTATTTATGTTTGATAATGCAGATTCTGAGAAACATATTGATCCAAAGCAAGTAAGGATTGTTTGAGCAATTTGTTTATATGGCAAATTTCTCATGTGTATATTTCTAAACTACTTCTTGATGAACTGATTTTAAATGAACATTATTTTGAATGTTGATTATTTCAAGTTCTATTTCGGATTGGTTTGAATCAAATAGGTCAGATATTTTGTCAATCCCCAAAGATCGACTCCGTTCGTCGTGGCGATCGACTGGTTGAGCACCCCTAATTTAGAGTAAAAAGTATCTTATTTCACTCATAGGATTTAGCACACTCGCCTACGGCTCATGAAATCAAACTCTCCTATTCGTGAAATAAAACTATACTTTTTACTCATGTTGCATAAATAATTATTTTTTTATAGCAGATTTTAGTGTGTGTGTGTGTGTGTGTGTGTGTGTGTGTGTGTGTGTGTTTTTCTACTAGCACTTTAACCGTAATGGTACATAAAATAAAACTTTAACATCAACGAGAGGTGACGTCCTACGATTATTGTGCAATTAACATTGGCAGAAACAGCAAGATATATTCTTGGAATAGAACCACAACATATATTAAATTTTGAAATTATATCTAAATAATAATAATTTATTTTATAATTGTTTTTTTATTTTTTTTCTTTAAAATCTACTATAAAAAATAACTATTAAATCATCCTCTGTATTTATCATGTATTTAACAAAATGGTTGAGTATTAGAAAAAGAAGTTTAAAATTTTAAAGAAAATATTTAATTTCAATATATATATTTTTTTTTATTTCAATAACATTATTTTAATTCGTTAGCAGTATATGTGCGTTGCTTTGGGCAGCATGGACCATACAAATCCAGGGTCAAACTTCTGATCGACCTAACCTCATCATGTTGTACCGTAATCAGTTAACGACCTGTTTCGCTACCGGGAACACACTAGAATATGGCTTAGCTCTCATGACAAAGAACACCAGTTTATATTCGCCTTCAACAACATTTAGATATACGGATATAAATGGAGAAATCATAGACACCACATATAACTGCGACTTTGAAAATAATGAAACATGTATCAATTGGAATGAAAATAATTTCTACTGGAGGAAAGAGGCTTCAAATATATTACCTCTCGCACCCGTAATAGATGAACGGTGGGATAGTAAGTGTTATTAATTTTTCTGACTTATTAACTTCTCTGATTTGGGTACTAATAAATATAAAAGAGACGATTTCATTTTACCAAGAATATCAATTCCGAATAGTACGTATCAACCCTAAACGTAGAATTTCACGTTCTTTTTAAAAAGGGGTAAAAAATGATCTTGTATTACCCATTTTCTTCGTCCCTGTCAATGCGAATCACCATTACCATCGTTGAAACAGGATAAAAAAATGGTTTCTGAACTGATCGCGCACGCGCATGCTAATTGTGAATGATTGCAGGTGCGTGAAGTTGGCAACAAGGTATAGGGTACTAATTTTTAAATTGTTACTATGATTTAGTACCCAATTGGTACCAATTAGTACCCACAAAAAAACTTTTGTTTTTTACTCTGCGTAGGAGTTATTCATTGTTTAATTATTTTGGTGCCAGCTTCACGCTAGCACCACAACATCATTTTTTTTTAAATAATTATACGAAAATTTAGTACCCAATTGGTACCTTTAGGTACCCAAAAATTTGTTTCCAAAATGTTTATGGTAAATAAGTTATTCCATATTAAATATTATTGGTGCCAACTTCACGCTAGCACCAAAGTATTTAATTAAACCAAATTTTCTTTTACTAAAATTTAGTACCCAAATAGTACTAATTAGTACCCATGATAGTATTATGCTATTGTTTATATTAAATAAGTTATTACATTTTACTTTTTTGGACCGTGAAGTTAGCACCAATCATATTAAAATAAAACGTTTTCGAATTTTATTTTTATATAGGGATTTAGTACTTTTTAGGTACCTCTCATAAATGTAAAATTTATTTTGTTACTGTTTATATAGCACAAATTATAACACTTTACTTTTTCTTTGCGAGAAGCCAGCACCACGCGTATGAAAATAATGCATTTTACAAATTAATTTTTATGTACAGATTTAGTACTATTCAGGTACCTCTCATAAATGTAAAATTTATTTTGTTATTGTTTATAAAGCACATATTATAACACTTTACTTTTTCTGTGCGTGAAGCTGGCAACACATATTAAAATAATTCGCTTTTCAAATTAATTTTTATGCACAGACTTAGTACTATTTAGGTACCTCTCATAAATATAAAATTAATTTTGTTGTTGTTTATATAGCACAAATTATAAGAATTTAATTTTCACTGTTCCTGAACCTAGCACCTCACATTTTAATATAATTCGCTTTTCAATTTAGTTTTTGTATACATATTCAGTGCTATTTAGGTACCTCTTATAAATATAAAATTAATTTTGTTATTGTTTATATAGCACAAATTATAACATTTTACTTTTTCTGTGCCAGAAGCCAGCACCACGCATATAAAAATAATGCATTTTACAATTTAATTTTTGTATACATTTTTACATATGATAAATGTAAAATCTATTTTGTTATTGTATAAATTACTACACTTTACTTTTTGTGCTATATAAACAATAGCAAAATTAATTTTACATTTACGACAGGTACCTAAAAATTACAAATTCTGTATATAAAAATTAATATGCGTTGTGTTGCGTTCACTTAGTGGCATGTTTCTAATATGTTAAAAACAAATTTACAATTTACAATTACAAGTTGTCCTTTCGGATATACAAATATGCAGACAAGTGGATTACAATAAGTAAAACCTAATGAATGAACAGTAATGGTGAATCTGTCACATCCAGTTGTTCATTAGTATAATAGGTAATGTTTTTCTTGGTATTGGCGACTTTTCTAATTTCAAAATTTTCTAAGAAATTCATCCTTAGTCCCTTCTGACCTGTATGGATAATTTTGAATTCCCCATTGGTTATGGCCTGATATAATGAAATGGTCGGCAAAACCCGTATTGGAAATATATTTATTCATAGTATTTATATGTTCATTCATCCGAAACTTGAAAGATCTGCCGATTTGACCAATGTATATTGCATCCCAGTCTTTACACTGAATTTCGTATGTACCTGTTAAGTCGTCTTTTTTGGGGTTTTCTTTTACTGGTAATTTATCGAAATCAGTTTTGTTCACTGACATGTTAAATTCAAGTTTCTTTAGATTTTTACCTATTTATCAGAAATATTGGATATGTAATTTAGTTTAAGACTGATTAAGTACTAAATCTGTATTTTGGAAAACGTATTATTTTAATATACGTGGTGCTGCGTTCACGCTCAGAAAAAGTAAAGTGTTATAATTTGTGCAATATAAACTATAACAAAATTAATTTTACACATATGAGAGGTACCCAAATAGCACTAAATATGTATACAAAAATTAAATTATAAAATGCATTATTTTCATATGCGTGGTGCCCTTCTGGCACAGAAAAAGTTAATTGTTATAATTTATGCTATATAAACAATAAAAAAATTAATTTTACATTTATAAGAGGTACCTAAATAGCACTAAATATGTATACAAAAATTAAATTGAAAAGCGAATTATTTTAATGTGCGGTGCTAGGTTCAGGAACAGAAAAAGTAAAGTGTTATTATCTGTGCTATATAAACAATAACAAAATTATTTTTACATTTATTAGAGGTACCTAAATAGTACTAAGTCTGTGCATAAAAATTAATTTGAAAAGCGAATTATTTTAATATGTGTGGTGCTAGCTTCACGCACAGAAAAAGTAAAGTGTTATAATTTGTGCTATATAAACAATAACAAAATTAATTTTACATTTATGAGAGGTAACAAAATAGTACTAAATCTGTACATAAAAATTAATTTGAAAAGCGAATTATTTTAATATGTGTGATGTTAGCTTCACGCACTGAAAAAGTAAAGTGTTATAATTTGTGCTATATAAACAATAACAAAATAAATTTTATATTTATGTACCTAAATAGTACTAAATCTGTACATAAAAATTAATCTGAAAAGCGAATTATTTTAATATGTATGGTGCTAGCTTCACACACAGAAAAAAGTAAAGTGTTATAACTTGTGCTATATAAACAATAACAAAATAAATTTTACATTTATGAGAGGTACCTAAATAGTACTAAATCTGTACATAAAAATTAATTTGTAAAATGCATTATTTTCATACGCGTGGTGCTGGCTTCTCGCAAAGAAAAAGTAAAGTGTTATAATTTGTGCTATATAAACAGTAACAAAATAAATTTTACATTTATGAGAGGTACCTAAAAAGTACTAAATCCCTATATAAAAATAAAATTCGAAAACGTTTTATTTTAATATGATTGGTGCTAACTTCACGGTCCAAAAAAAGTAAAATGTAATAACTTATTTAATATAAACAATAGCATAATACTATCATGAGTACTAATTAGTACTATTTGGGTACTAAATTTTAGTAAAAGAAAATTTGGTTTAAATAAATACTTTGGTGCTAGCGTGAAGTTGGCACCAATAATATTTAATATGGAATAACTTATTTACCATAAACATTTTGGAAACAAATTTTTGGGTACCTAAAGGTACCAATTGGGTACTAAATTTTCGTATAATTATTTAAAAAAAAAATGATGTTGTGGTGCTAGCGTGAAGTTGGCACCAAAATAATTAAACAATGAATAACTCCTACGCAGAGTAAAAAACAAAAGTTTTTTTGTGGGTACTAATTGGTACCAATTGGGTACTAAATCATAGTAACAATTTAAAAATTAGTACCCTATACCTTGGTGCCAACTTCACGCTACTAATGAATGCTGCTATGTATTTTGTCTTATTTATGATGATATTAAAATGAAATAGAAGAAATTAGTTTTTTTGATTCAGAAATAGAGACGTTTTATCAAATTTCATTACCATAAGTACGTCTTATACTTAAATACTCAAAAAAAAATCTGATGTGGCCAGCACAATACCTCCCGCCATTTAATTTTGTTAACTTACATACTTACATATTTTCTAATGCTGGCAACTGCATGATATAACTATTGTTCGAATTTATTATTTGTATTATCCGTATTTTCTTCTCCAGAATCTTACCATAATTTATTTTGTATATGACGTTAATTTCTTTTCACATACAAACATGTGAAAATTTATTTATTGATTAGATATTTTATAAATTCATATTTTAATATTTTCTTCTTAAAATACTATTATTACTACTTTGAAATTATTAATTTATTGACAGTGACATCGGTCAGTTACATAAATTTGAGATCTGAACTGTGTAACTAAGGTGACATGTATATATTTAAAGCAAGACTCCGGGATTTATAATAAATTATTTTATAAATTTATTCATAAAATAAATAGAAAAAGTATTAAAGCATATTTGTAGAAAATTTAATAATTTTTATTTTTTATAATAACATAGATCGCGAAAAAATGTAATTTCAATATATTTTTCGATGAAAAACTATTTTGAGCTTCAAATAAAGCGTCATTTCCGGTTATCTGATTTACACTAAAATATAATGGCTTCTTTCCATATTAGAATAAGGTATAATTACAAGTTTCAGAATTTTCTGAATGATAAATATGTGAGTTAGAGCGTAAAGAGGATACACACCACTGAACTCTATACTTAATAATAAGTATTAGAGTTCAGTGATACACACACATACACACACACACACACACACACACACACACACACACACACACACACACAAATACACACGTCATCGTAAAAATGTTAAAATCTGATTCTAGGGACCTTAAAATGTGCTCATTTGCTAAAATCTCGATATGCGATTTTTAGCACGATCCGTATACCTCCCTTACCAAGGGTAGCAAGAGGTAAAAAAATCTGTTATTTTTAGGAGTAGTACAATTTAATTCAGTACGAGGATCTGTTCATCTATCCCCTAAAGAAATGTATACAGTTCTGAATGCAGGAAATATAAAATCTAAGTAACCTTTTTAACAACGGTCCCACGTTCGGGGTTTTTATTATTTTGCACAAATCTCGAACGTTTCTAGTTCAAGTTGTTCTAAACCACGTCTCATCGGAATTTTAATTTTTTTAAAACGATCTTGCGTTCGGGACTGTAGCTATATCCAATATACAATACAAGCCGCGTCTGAACTATCATAAAATAATTACATATCATTTACAAGAATACTCTTTTGCGTGTATCGAGAGAACAATATTTTGCTGCGTTGGAGATCGCAGGAGAATAATAAATTCACGCTCATTTCATTGACTTTTTAATTCAAAACATAAAAGTAACAATACAGAAGACCATAAATGAGAAACTTAAAGCAAAAAAAAAAAATAGGAGATATTCTATTCTCATTGTATAACTATTTAATTATTAAAATAAATTACAAAAAATATCATTATTTAACTGTTTAAATGTATGCCGTATCCGCAATTTTTTAGGCTTCAAAAGATATCTTCAGTTCAGTAATAACATGAGGTAGGTAATAGATTTAATTAATCTCACTCATATTTTAAATGTACTACTGTCAGTTTAATGTAAATTTCAATACGATTTTACATTTTATTACTGGACTCTCCAAACTCCTTCCCCCTCATCAAAGTGTCCTATTATAGGGTGACAAAAAGTTGGCAACCTTATGCATGCATGCATAACAAGTAACTGTGCTACTTATTTATTTTAATAAAATTTAATTTGTATTATTATAATTTGTTTGGTACCCAAATTAAAGAAGTGAAAAAATCATTTACATTAAGGGCCGGTTGTTCCATAGTTAAACATTCGGTTAAAATTTATTCTATTGATAACCTCAGTTGTTCCATTTGCATTTAAATGTTACCAGTAAGATTAATTTTCGTTAACAAGTCAAACTACCAGTTAAGAGCTTTACCCAAAGAATATCGACCGAATGGACACGGACACAAATGAAAACACGAAGTGAAGAGAAACAGAAAACGTTTGGATTGTTTTGATGATTTAACCTGTTTCTTTTTATTAATTAATATTATAACGAAACAGAACAAAAATAATGATGAAGAATTGGATTTAATTTTTGATAACAATATACAGTAAGAGAAATGTTATAATTTTGAAAAATGGGATGATTTAGATTTTTTTTTCTTTATTTTTTAGATAAAATTGAAGACCAATTATTATTTTTATCTGTTAAATTTAAAGAAAGCATAATTTCAGAAATAACATTAATTTATCTACTTTTATTTTTATGAATCACGTATCTCCGATATGCCAATTATTGATAACTTTACTATTTTATGCAACAGAGTGTATAATAATAATACATGTAGGTGATTTTGAAGGTATTCATAAATCTACCGAATGCAGAATAATACGTGTTTCTTTTTTATTTCGTGGCTACTAAAATTGACAAAATTTTCTAATTGATTCCTGATATCTTTTTCTTTCCAACAGACGGAATCTGTCTTATTGGACTCAATTATATTTTTATTATATATATATTTTTTTTGTCGTCTAATATAATTAAATTATTTCCGCGGTGGTAAAATTAACTACTCTTTTTCTCTCTTTCTATTATTTTCACTAATTTTTGAAAATTGTATTGATACCGCTTCTTAACATTCAAACTATAACTGCACCAAAACAGAAAAGCGAACAAATAATCAAAGTTTTATTAAAATTGACTATCAAGTTGCCAACGTTTCAAAATTAATTCTAACACAATTTTAATCTTTCTGTTAGCTATCAGGGGAATAAAACATTATGGAGCAATCCTAAAATCTTATTCTCTGGTTAAGACGGTAGAATAAATTTATCTAAAAGATAGTAAACTATTACTTTATCTGAACTTGGAACAGCCGGGTCTAAGTGAAATACACTATAAGACACGTGATTACATGTATAATTTTACTAATACTTGTATTTTTCAGAATTTCAAATACATCGGACTTATGGTGAGAGAAAATCATATAAGATTGATCATAAATATGAGAAAGATTATGACCTTCCTCAAAGCAATAATTTTAATATTAGCATTTCGATTCGCTCAAATAATAACGCGCAAATTGTATTGTGTAGTGGAACAAATCCAAGAAGTGATGCATGTTACTGGATAATAATAGATGGGTTTACAAATTTCGACGAAACAGTAATACGAAAATGTATAAAAGGAGTTCCAGATTGGTATCCAATAGGTTATCCTGATTGTAGTGAACGTCGAAGTGAAATAATAGTAAGCACGATTATACCTGTGGTGACATATGTCATTGTAAAATTTGACATTGGCAACGACATATGTCATTACAGGTTAGGCACTTGACTTGTGTTACTTGTTAAATCAAGTGGCTGATACTCTTCTCTAACAACTATTGTTAGTTTTATGTTTGTTTACTTGGTAACACATTTTGTATAATTAAAGAATTCTGCATTGGATAGAATAAACAACTTTAAATTTTCTTCAGAATTATTATTTGTGTTTGTTATACAATTTCAATTATATAAATATTTTTATAAGTTTGTAGTGGCTGATGTCACTACATATCCAACACCAATGAATGGTGATCAAATTGTTAATATTTTGAATTAAGGTCTTCAAAGAAAGAACATTAATAAAAGAAGTTGCTCTATTGTCATTATTTAATGATAACTCTTTTTTATTAACATTAAAACATAAATATGGTAATTTTATCCTTTTGAATTTAAATGTTTTAAAGGGGGCTTCTACCATAATCAAAATAATGAAAAATAACACTGTTACACTAAATATATTATTTCTTGGTATTTGGTTTTGGGAACTCGAAGTGTTGATAAGAAATAAAATATTTAGGTTTTATAGTTCTATGTCGTGGATTATATTTAATAAATATCAAAGACAATAAAAAGATTAATATAAAATGGACGCCTTCGTGTAACAGTTACCCATCATCAGTAATACAAAAAGATGGCATGTTATTATTATTTAAAATGAGTTACATGGTTACATTTTTTTATTTGAAGTGCCGGTCTTAGATCTTGTGAGGTCGGATGCAAAATGCTTTTGCAGGGCCCCTTCAATTATGAAAAAAAGTACTTTTTAAATACCTTCTTTTGTTACCACATATATAACTCAAAGAAATATGAATATGATACTTATAAAAGAAGAACAAAAATAAATCGCTGAAATTTGTTTGAGTAGTTTAAAATATTTGAGTAGTACAGTGTGTTAAGAAAACTTAACTCGATGCAGGCTATGAACAAAGAAACGTATGTCAATTTAAAAATATTTAATTACATGTCAATTTGACACAAGATATTGTTAAAAATGTTATCTAAAGAAATCAAAGCTTTTCTTCTTAAATCTTATTTTAGAAATAGAAACAAATTAGAAAATGCCAAATGACAACATCCTGTATCCTTCTTTATTATCTTTTTTTCCTTAAAATTACATTTCAAGATCTATAATGACAACTTGACTTTTGAATTGACTAATGATTAGACATACGTTTCTCTGTTCATACTCTACTCCGAATTAGGTTTTTTATTGAACGTACTGTATTATTTAGCAGTAAGATAAATATTTCGACAGTAAAAAAATATTTGGGCCGTACACAAATATTGTAGCATTTTTACATTATCGACCGCCGGTTGTCAATGACTGACGCACAAAACTTACACCTGCAAAATTCGGGTCAAGTTTTGTAAGTTAGGATATGTTCAGGTCTATTTCAAGAAATATCCACGCTAATTAATTGCCTTGACATTTTGAATACGACCAGCCGTATTATAAAAAAGATTTTTTTTTCATAGCTACACTTTATCCTTTTCTTACTGCGGGTTTCATTAATAATACTGTCTGATTTATTGGCAGCCAAAATAAATGTATAATATTCGTATAAATAATGGCGAGCTTTTGTTAACACATATAAAAAAATCTGATGTGGCCAACACATTACCTTCCACCAAACCTGTGTATCATATACAAATTCCATACATAAAATTTCTTGTAAAATATCCCATATTTCCAGTAAAATTATTTCATAAACAAACTATGCAAATTGCAATTGACACTGACATCATCTTCTTCTTTAGCTTTTCCTATTCGTCAGGGGTTGCTATTATTTATTTTCTCATTCAGTTCCTTTTCTCTCAAGTCTTCCGTAATACAGTCCTTCCATCTATCTTTGGACTTCTTCTGTTTCGTCTACCTTCTACTACTAAGTTATTCATTTTTCTTTTAATATATTCTTCATCTGTCCTCATGACATGTTCAAACCAATGTAATCGTCTCTCTTGTATCTTTCTAGAAACTTGTATCACTCGAGCCATTTCCCATATCCTTTAATTCTTTAGTTGAATCGAGAGCAAGGCCATATATTGATTCCGTGCCGAACAATGTAGACAAACTCTAGAGTTGCCTGCCTGCTTCAAGTCACATGGCTATTTGCATATTGTGTTTATTCTACTAGGTATCGAAACAGCTAACAGTTGTAATTGTGTGGTTAACAAGTATAAAAAAAGTTAGAAATCATCGCGAATGTTTTTCAAAACGTTGGCGGCAGCGCTATCAATGCGCATGAAAATTTCAAACATTAAAAATATCTGATGAATTTACAATTTAAATTTGTTATATCTTTTAAACCAGATGGGTTTGAATGTTTTAGTTTTTTCTCCAGGCCTTCATTTATATTCACCTAGTTGTTAGTCAAAATTTTATGAGTTATCTCGATTCTAGAGGCAATTATGTAGACGATTTCTTGAGCATCTCTATATTCGTCATGTTAAAACTTCCCACTTTAGAGTGCAATAACTCCGATCGGAACTGGGCAAGTTGGCCAGCATTGCTTAATCTAAGGTAGTTGTACGCCAAAGATTATTAAGATTTTATGAATTTTACTTCATGTTCCAACTACCTTAAATTATAATTTAGTCACCCTTCTTTGATTAACGTTAGTTAAGGTAAAGAAGAATAAAAAGCAAAATACAAGCATTAGAAATGAAGTACATAGAAGAATTAAAGATGTTACAATATTAGAAAGAATAAGAAAGATATACAAAGGGAAGCAGTAGGAATGTATGAACGAAACCGATTCTAGACTTTATTCAAGAAAGACAGCTGAATTGGAATTGGTAGGTAGATCTTATTAAAAAAATCTGTTGTGGCCAGCACAATACCTCTCCCCATTTTCATTTTATGTTGCATAGGGCGCGAGCAGTTATTTAACTTTGGTGGCCTTGGCAAGCAGATATGGGGGCCCGTGTCAGAATGTGAGCTAGTAATATACATACGTGTCCAGTATCATAAGTTTTTATCCGAAACATTATGATTTTCCAAATCCATGTGGATTATTTTTCTCAACAATGGATGACAAATAAACATCAGAATATTTTGAAATTTTGAATGAAAAATTATGACATATGACAATTGTGACATCTATGTAAATAATTACTAGCCGTCATTCTGACACGGATCCTCATATCTGCTTGCTAAGGTCAACAAAGTCACATGACTGCTCGCGCCCTATACGTAACGAATTTAACATTTCTTGTATACACACAAATAATTGAAATTGTTTCTCTTCTTTCGTTCTATGAGAAATTTTATCCTACTATTCTAATATGTTCAAAATTCTTCAAATTCATTGACGGTATTAGCAGTATTTCTTAAGGATATATGTAATATTAACTTACCTGTAATTTAAATACATATTAAATTAATAATACAATAATATAATTAAATGTACTCATACCTCCCAGAAAAATCTGACACTGACATTTTGCATTTATTTGTCAATTACAAAAAAATTAATATCGCAACTGTTTTTCGGGCAACGAGATTTATTACAACAGATTATTCTATATTATTATATACTATATCTCCAAATCTATACGAGGTATAATAAAAAAATTAAATGTGTCAGATTGGGAATTTAATTATCTTTAATATTTGTAGTAACAAATTTTCAAAAAATAATATTTAGAATTTTTCTTTTTAGAAACTACCACTTCCGGTTGTCCAATTGTTACCAGAACCTATTCAACTCTTCCCATTACTGTTAGATTGAGGAATCCGTAGTTATACAGGTCTTTAGTCTTATAGAATTTGAGAAATCGTGTCTCCAACAACCTCTCACACACACACACACACACATCCACACACACACATAGACACACACACACACACACACACAACACACAGACATCATTGTAAAAATGTTAAAATCGGATTCTATGGACCTTAAATCGTGCTTATTCAATAAAATCTGGATATGCGATTTTTAGAATGAATCCAATACCTCTTTTAGCGAGAGGTAAAAATGGGTGGATAGACAACAAGAGATCTGGGTAGGACGAGGAAGCCCAAAAGATGATTGGGGCGGGATTGGGGAGAAGATAAAAAGTACTTTATTCAAATTCATATAAAAATCACCGTGCACAATAAATTGTGGATGAAAAAAATAAACAGATAAAAAATAATAATAACATGATGTCATATTTTTGTATTGTTGATGATGTGTAAATATTACACCAAACGCCCATTTTGTATTATCTTTTTATTGTCTTTAACATTTACTAAATATAATCCATGACATGGAACTATAAGGCCCTAAATATTTTATTTCCTAAAATATATTATAAAACATTTTTAAAACACTAAATAAGTGGTGAAATATTTTTTCAACATTTTCAGAACATTAACAATGCGTTTGACACGCGCCGATTACAGGCCGCGGCGATCTATGACGTAATATGCCAAATCAAGTTTACAGTTTTTTGTTTTGCCTCTCAATGTAGGAATAGTTTACAATACTCTATTTTACATATATAATCAAATAATTTATATATCTTTAAAGGCTTCTAGCAGAGCTGGGCAAATTACTTTCAAAAAGTAATTGAATAGAATTACAATTATTACTTTAACCAAAATATACTCAAATTACATTTAAAAATAATTACCTGTTAGAGAAATGTAATTAAATTTCCAATTACTTTTGCATTGTAATTGACATTTTAATTACTTTACTAAAAGAAAAATATTTCACCTTATATTAATAAATAATAATAATATTACACTGTTTCATATGAAATATAACAAATAAATATAATAAGAGTAATAAAACAAATTTATAAAGAATATTGACTGTATAAAATTTTGACGTAATCGTAGCTACCTTTTTGGATAGAAATTATATGCAACTCGAAGGTTGAACAATTCTTCCTTTTTAAAAGGTCAATGCACCAATATCTGATGTCTGTTTAGTGTAGAAAAACCTGCCTCACTCCCAAGTAGACACGAAAGTAACCCGTCATATAGTGGGGTGCAGATGTTTTTATTTATTTATTTATGTACATTTGGAGAACCAACAGTTTTTTCAAACCAGTTATAGGTTCCCACTAAATAATAAATTTATAGTAACAGTATATTGCAAAGCAATAGGATAGGTGGCACAACGAAAAAATAAACAATGAAAAATTGAGAAAAACTATGAGTACAACAAATAAATTTTAAAACACTAAGATACATGATTAGCTAATTATTAATAGAGCAAGACTTCAATATTTCCCTTTTAAATGTCATGAAATTTATTTTTTAAAGTATGTTTTAAAGTGATTTGGAATTTCCGAAACACAAGTTACCTACAAACAGGCTGAGTTTGCGAAGATGCTCAGCCCAGCCCCAAGTGTGTATATCAAAAATATGAAAAAAAATCGAGATTACCTGTAATAAATATGTTGAAAGTGTGGGCATCTTCCCAGACTCACCCTGTTTATATGTGTATATGGTTATTAAAAATACTTTATACTATTTTATATGAAACCTTATATGACAACATTGCAAATTCCTTGAAAAGTATATTTTTACTATTAGGATTCAGAAAAAATAATAAATTATAACTTCAGTAAAAGTCCAAAGTGCATCGTACGTCCCAACGTGCATGACTAGTTGCATTTGTAACCTGTTGTTACACCCACAACGCAGATAAACTACGCTACGCCCGTATCCCGGGGATTCCCTTACTTGTTGGTTCAAAATAATAATTAATATTTGAAAAACCAAATTTTCAAAAGTAATTGAGTACAATTACTTTTACAAAGTAATGAATTACAAATTACAATGTGGGAAAAAGTAATTTAATTAGTAATTAATGACCAAAAATAATTTATTACTGCCCAGCTCTGGCTTCAAGTAAAGTAACACTTTCGGTTTATCATATACAGTCAGGTTTTAGGTTATATTATAGTATATTTTTTCATGAAAATCTCTTCGGAGCTTCAAGGAAAATATCATTTTAGGTTTATCAATTTTAGCCAAAATCTAACAATTCCCATTGATGTAAAGGTCTTAAATACTAAAATTGAAAAGTTTAGGATTATATTTTAATATAGTTTCTCATTAAAAACTGTTATGGGTTTCAAGTAAACTACCATTTCCAGTTGTCTACGCACACATACATCATTGTAAAAATAGTAAACACGTGTTGTGAGAACCCTAATTCGTGCTTATTCACTGAAAACTCGCTATCAAATTTGTGGTCCGAAAACATTACCTCTCTTACCTACGGTATGGCGGGAGGTAAAAAAATGAAAAATAGTGGAAAAGATTGAAAAGATGTGAAAATAAATGAAAATTATTTTTCAAATTGACATAAGTTTTGATCACAAATTTATGAGTTGCTTTATGTAATTCATTATTTTTAGGAAAAGCAGTTGGACGCATCAAAATGGAAACACTTTATATTGACGAAAGTCGAAAACCGAATACGTCTGTGGGCCTGGAATGCAAACACGAAAGAAAAGCTTTTGCTGGATTACAAGGATGATGATAATCCTTTGTTTCCAACCAAGATGTATCTTCGATCTTTGAACTCAATGGCAGAATGGAAAGTACATGAATGTACGTTAACGTTAATTATTTATTTACATTAGCGATCAAAATACTTATTTGTTATCAAACTCAAGACCATAGATAATTAACTTAATCGCAGACATTTATTTTTGCCTCAGATTAACCATACTGTCTTCAAATTGTCAGCAATACACTCTAAAAATAGTTAAGCACATTTTTTGTCCTGCGCGAAATCAATTCTGTTATTTGCACAAATTATCAGGTGCGTGAAGTTGGCACCAAGGTATAGGGTACTAATTTTTTAATTGCTACTACGATTTAGTACCCAATTTGTATCAATTTGAACCCACAAAAAAACTTTTGTTTTTTACTCTGCGTAGGAGTTATTCATTGTTTAATTAATTTGGTGCCAACTTCACGCTAGCACCACACCATAATTAAAAAAAAAATTATAAGAAAATTTAGTACTTAATTGGTATTTATAGGTACCCAAATTAAAATTACCCAAATTACCCAAAAAATAGTTTCCAAAATGTTTATGGTAAATAAGTTGTGGCAAATTAAATATTATTGGTGCCAACTTCACGCTAGCACCAAAGTATTTATTTAAAAATATTTTGTTACTAAACTTTAGTACCTAAATAGTACTAATTAGTACCCAAGTGAGTATTATGCTATTGTTTATTTTAAATAAGTTATTACGTTTTACTTTTCTTGAACCGTGAAGTTGGCACCAATCATTTAAAAATAAAACGTTTTCGAATTTTATTTTTACAAAGGATTTAGTACTTTTTAGGTACCTCTCATAAATATAAAATTTATTTTATTGTTTATATAGCACAAATTATACCACTTTACTTTTTCTGTGCATGAAGCTAGCACCACGCGTATGAAAATAATGTATTTTTCAAATTAATTTTTATATACAGATTTAGTGCTATTTAGATACTTCTCAGAAATGTAAAATTAATTTTGTTATTGTTTATATAGCACAAATTACAACACTTTACTTTTTCTGAGCGGTAACGCAGCATCACGCATATTAGAATAATACGTTTCTCAAATTAATTTTTAAATACAGATTTAGTATTTAGTACTTAATCAACCTTAAACCAAATTACATATCTAATATTTCTGATAAAATAGGTAAAAATCTAAAGACACTTGAATATAACATGTCAATTAACAAAACTAATTTGAGTAAATTATTAGTCAATAATAAAGAAAACCCCAAAAAAGACGACTTATCAAGTATATACGTAATTCGGTGTAAAAACTGTGATGCAATATTCATTGATCAAAACGGCAGATCTTTCAAGTTTCGGATGATAGTACATATAAATGCTATCAATAAATAGACTTCCAATACGGGTTTTGCCTACCATTTCATTACATCAGGCCATAACTTCAATGAGAAATTCAAACTTTGCCACACAGGCCAGAAGGGACTAGCTTCACGCCCAGAAAAAGTAAAGTGGTATAATTTGTGCTATATCTATAAACAATAACAAAATAAATTTTATATTTATGAGAGGTACCTAAAAAGTACTAAATCCCCATATAAAAATAAAATTCGAAAACGTTTTATTTTAAAATGATTGGTGCCAACTTCACGGTTCAAGAAAACGTAATAACTTATTTAATATAAACAATAGCATAATACTCTCATGGGTACTAATTGGTACTATTTGGGTACTAAAGTTTAGTAACAAAAAATCTTTTTAAATAAATACTTTGGTACTAGCGTGAAGTTGGCACCAATAATATTTAATTTGCAATAACTTATTTACCATAAACATTTTGGAAACTAATTTTTGGGTACCTATAAATACCAATTGGGTACTAAATTTTCGTATAATTATTTAAAAAAAAAATTATGTTGTGGTGCTAGCGTGAAGTTGGCACCAAAATAATTAAACAATGAATAACTATTACGCAGAGTAAAAAACAAAAGTTTTTTTGTGGGTACTAATTGGTACAAATTGGGTACTAAATCGTAGTAACAATTAAAAAATTAGTACCCTATACCTTGGTGCCAACTTCACGCACCTCAAATTATCGCAGCGATCAGTACCTGTCGGTTTAACTCGTGTATTTAGTCTATTGTTTTAATACTGGGTTTTGTACAATTACTTTCGCTGTATAATTCACAACAGTTTATAATCCAAACAGAAATCATGATGCTAACGAAAAAATGTTCAGCCCCTACGTAAATATGCGCCTGGTAACTTTATAACTTTGATTCGCAACTTTAATGAAAAATGCACCGGAGAATGATTTGCAAGGGGTGGGCTCAACGCTAATACATGCATAGAACACGTGAATGTGAAAATCATGTGAGTACAATATACAGGCCTATTCTACTAAAAAAAAATATGTGTCGTTACAACTCGTTATAATAACGATTTTTGCCAAAACCCTATTCTGCTATAGTTATTAACGTCATTAGGCCGATATAAATCGAATAACGGACGGGGCTGAAGTTTGTAAACCTATGCGATAGCCGAGATTTATAATCAGCCAGGTCTGTTATTTGCATATCGTCTGTGTGGCGTTCAATATTTTTCATAATAACATGAATTTTTAATATTTGAGCATGATTCGTAATTTTTTTTTCCAATACAATTAAAATTTACAAGTGATCTTTGTCTTGATGGTTTAATACTGCAGCAACGGTTGTTTAAATGTTTAAATAGTAGAAATTTGACACGATGGAAGAAAATGCAACATTTTTAGAAAATTCTGGAAATATACGCGAGGAAAAAGCTGCAGTAAATTGTGAGCTTTTGTATCGTCGCGAAAGTGCAAGCATGTTGGTGGTATAAATGAAGATATTTTACTCGCCGCGAGGAACTTCTTACGTTGCGTGTGAATAACATTGAAGATAAGGATCGACTTATAATTGTTACATTAGAAGAAACAAAAAATAAGTCTTGTCGACAGTTTACTATAACGGAAGACGATACAGCCTTTAAATATTGTACCTTATATAGAAAATACGCAGCACTTCGACCTTCCGGTTTAGAAAATCAACGTGTTTTTGTGGACTACCGAAATGGTAAATACACCAGACAATTTTTAGGTATTCACAAAATTAGAGGAATTCCTAAAAAAAATGTCAAATTTTTAAAATTGGAGAATCCTAATACGTACATGGGCCACACGTTTAGAAGATCTGCTGTACTACGTTGGATGAAAATGGGAGTGATCTGACGCTGAAAAAATTTGGCGGTTGGAAATCTTCAGCAGTGGCGGAACAGTACGTTGAAGAATCTGTTAGTAAAAAAATTAAGATTTCCAGTAACTAATAGTGCTTCAACCTCAGCAAATTGCTTGAAAATGTACTGATCTTGTTGAACAGGAAGAGATTTCTAATGTTAGATTAGAAACGAACATTGATTCCAATGAAGTTCAGAAGAAATTCAATATTTCTGGTAATAGCAATTGCAGTTTTAATTTCAGTTGTTGTCACCATACTAATTAATTGTAATTAAAATTGTGTATTTATTAAAATGTTAATAAAAATTGATATGGAATATCGTTAATAAATAACGGCCGTGGCCGATACATTTTAACGGCCGTGGCTGTTTTGACGCATATATTGATTGAGCATAGAGTAATGTTAAAGCACATTTAACAGTATGGTATTATGAAAATATATTTATTTGAAATCGTCACTAAAGTGCACAAAAACTGTCATTAAAAGTTCATAAATCGGCATTAAACTAATCCGTTATATGACGATTTCATACAAATTCAGTGTTGCCAACCTTGTGACAACTATTGCACACGTAAGATAATTTGGGCAGATGTACGATGTACAATAGTAAATTTGTACGTAAAATGACAAATAATATGTGCAAGAAGAATAAACTAAATAATTCCGATGAAGAAATTTGTGATAAAACATAATTGTTAGAGTTCTTTACGATAACCTCAATGTCCGGAGGTTAGCAACATTGACTGTCAGACTGACAAATGTAATGTAACCATAACCTGTAAATATAAATATTCCTTTCATTTCCATTTATCAATTTCAAATAAAATTTATTATGCACCTCGGCACTGAAGTTCGTTTTATCACTCGAATTCCACATTCGTGTTAAAAAATAAAACTTCAGTGCCTTGATACATAAATAACTATCGTTAGGGATCGTTATTTTATATTGTTTATTAACGACAAGTTCACATGCCTCGTTAAAGTTGTAAAGTTTGGTATATTTTAAAAAGAAAACTAAAACTGGCTGAAGCAAATATTTTATTCTGCAAAGGTGTGTAGTGTATTTATTCACTTCTTTACAAATTTATTAATTATAATTTTTAATTTAGAAGTAGATTTCGGAATATATATAGGGAATTTTAATAAATGGATGTTTTCAAATTCTTCTTTTAAGGAATTGAAAACCTTCGTTTCATTCAAATTCCCGGTCCCAACTCCGACTATCTACTATTAAACTAGCAGACGCTATTTTCAATACAACATTTTTGATGTTAAACATATTTCAATTAGTTAAACAATATTTTAAAAAAATTATCAATAAATAATTAAGAATATAAGCTTTCATTTTGATTTAGTTCATTATTTACAGTTTTGTGCAGAATAGAGCCATTAAAGGTGCTTTCCTTTTACATAAGGGTGCCGCGCTATGCAGCACTTATCTCTCCTGTCATTGTTGCTTTTAAATGGGATAGACTACTTTTATATCTACCCGCTTGCTTACCTCGTCCTGCCCCCGCAAAGCACCCAGAAACTTTTCGGGTGAACTGATCACACCCACACATTTTTACCTGTGTTTGTTTATGTTATTTGGTTTTGACGTTTTGTGGAATTAACGGTTTTAATTTTTTAATTATTAATCTTCATAAACATAAAACACCTCATAAAATAAAAATAATTTGTCAAAATCATTCAATGACAGACAAGTTATTTTAAGGGCAAATTAAATTATTTAGTAACTAAAAATGGAATAATAATGTGCTTGATTAATTTTTCATATCCGTTACTACACTTACTCTTTATATATTACTACACTCTTTGTGTTTAATTTGAATACTTTTCATATTAATAAATACTGAAATTATTACAAACACAATATATACATTGCAGATAATTACGTAAGACTTTATGCTACAAAAACTACGCGGAATCTTAATACATTAAGTATTTCCTTTCCCAAATCTGTATGTCTGTCTTTATATGTTACATTATGTGAAAAATGTAATATGAGATTAGAAATCGAAGATGAAGGAGGTTTTCCAGGAGCATCTGAACTAGTTTTTGTAAGTTTATGCAAAGATCTGGAGAACCATATTTATAAATATGTACTGAATTCCAGGGAGACCCAGAACAATATTTTACATGGAAAAACGTCAGACTACAGGGCGGACGTTCAAATCCAAATTTGAAATATATGTTATACGTCACAGTAAAAGTTCCGCCAGGTGATAGTGGATTTTGGGCAATGGACGGTATTCGAACATGCTCCAACAATGGTAACTTTCAAAATTCATTAATACTTTCACTGCTGAAAGAATTTTTTTTACTCTGGTACGATTATATACGATTGTATTCTACTGTACCTAGTCCAATGGGGTTCTCCACCATAGTAATTAATTAGAAAATAGGTGAATTATATTCAAAGACCTTCAATCTGAATGATGTGATATTCGTGACGTCACACCATAACATAACCCCCCCCCTTAATTCGGATATTTGATGTGAAACATCTAATGGCGCGCCTACACGGGGGTAAGAACAATTCCTATGACACGACGATAGTGCCATTCGACCAGCTTCGTGACTCGTCGACTCTCTCCGCCTCGCCTCGGCGAAACTAAAAGCGTTGGAGGTAACGTATGAAAAATTGATTAATTGACAGGTTTCAAAATTATATCTCCCCTCCCCAAGTTTTAAACCCAGGTTTAAAAGCAAATCTTGAGGAGGACAATTCTTAACTAGTCTAGATATTACAAACAATTGGCTGGAAAACTTCTTGACTGGATGGGGATGATGTGGAATTAAAAAAAAATCTGGATAGCAGTCAAAAACAATTTTTTTATTTTTCGGCCTCTACAAGGCACATGCGTTGCCGAAACTTGTAGAGGCCGAAAAATAAAAATTTGTTTTTGACTGCTACCCAGATTTTTTTTTAATTCCACATTACAAACAATATTATTCATTAACAATATTAACTCGTATTAATTTATAAGTGTGAAATAAATTCTTTCAGCTTCTTTCCAGCATAAATTTCATAAATTACATTCAAGATTTTCTTTAATATTCGATATGGTCTACTTATAATGTCATCTAGTTTGTTCTTATTTAACTTGCTTCCATTCTTAACATGCACTAAATCATTTCTCTTGAATTCCCATTATCTTCTAATTTTATCAATTCTTTCTTTATTTTTATTTTTTTGAAGTTCTTCATTGAATTCAACAATGCTTGTTCGCTGTCTTTACTTAGATCATATTTCCTAACATACTCGCGCGGAATAATTTCATTTTCTCGGCCATAAAGTAAGTAATTAGGAGATTACTGTGTTACAGTATGTGTTGTTCTGTTGTATTCATCTACACATTCATGTGCTATACTAGACCATGCTATTTTACCAGTACTATTGATTTTACAGCGAATTCGGTTTATTAGTGTTTGATTTATCCTTTCATTTAATCCATTAGATTCTACACAATCAACTGATGTGAATACCAGTACGATATTTCTTTGTTTAAGATAGTCTTTCAATTGCTTTGAATATATTCCAGTATATCATTCAGCTAAAATTTCATTTTTACCTGAAATTTGATCAATTAGATTTATAAAGTCTTGCAGATTGACCTTTGGTTGTTGAAATAAATGCTGGTCTTGAAAAAAGATCTACTAGAATGTGTATGTATTTCTTTGATGATCTATTATTACCAAAACCACCTACTGAATCAATTGACATAATCTCATACGGTTTTGTTGCTGGACCCAATTTAGACAATAATCCAATTTGTCTACTAGTTCTTGATTTAATTTTTACGCAGATTTCACATTATTTACAAAATTGTTGAATTATCTTGTCCATATTCATGAAATAATAGTATGGTCTCCCTATTAATCATGTGACTGACGCCAATGTGACCATAGAATTCATGTATCATTTTAATAAGTTTTAAACCAAATTTTTGTGACACATATCCTCTGTATGTTTTTTAGATTTTTGAAACTAATATCATCTTTCTTTATCACTTTCTTTGAATTCTTGATTTCTTTCTCAATCATCAATTATCTCCTTTAATCTTACCATGTTTACAACTTTTAGTATATCTTCATTGTTTTCTATGCTTTCCAAGACAGGATTTCTTAATCAAGCATCAGCTTCGACGTTGCCTTTACCTGGTGCATAAATAATTTTGAAAGAATATTGTGATAAGTAATGCATTAAATACCCAAGCTATTCATCTTTTCTTGCCTTTACTCTGAGTGTTTCAAGTGGTTTATGATCAGTTATTACAGTGAAATTTCTACTCATTAGCCAGTATTACCACTATTACCAGTACACAATTGCTTCTTTGTTTGCCAAAGTTTCTAAATAGATTGATTTTTTCCTCAATTGACTACCATTCAATTTTCTTGAGAAATAAGCTACTGGATGAAGTTTACCATCTTCTTCTGGTTGCTTTATTTATTTATAATAAATTATTTCAACAGGATTGTAAAATCCCAATTACAGGAATATTATATACAAGAGAGTACAAAAATATACTCTTTATTCTATTACATTATACATAAGTACCTGTAACACAAAGATGAATTAATGAATATTTTTCAACGATATGAAAGTTTTAAATTTAAATAGTGAGTCTGCAAATATGTCAATATCTGCACTGAAATTATTAAAAATCGAACAAAGTTGCAGTACAGGTGATTTTAACTCATAATTGGTTCTGGCTGTTTTACAGTTAAATAATAATTTATAACGAGAAGATATTCGGGGAACATTAATTAAAATACGCTTCAAAATATTTGGATCATCAAAGATACAATTCATTAGTTATAGAGAAATAAACATGACATCATTTTTCCTCTTTGTTCAAGAGATGTAACATGAAACTCAAGAAGATGATTGATATAGTCGTAGTCGTGACTAGGGTACTGTTTATGAACTTTGAAATAGCAATATTTAATAAATTTTCTTTGAATAGATTCTATGGCCTTGACGTATTTAATATAGAGAGGATTCAAAATTTGTAGACAATACTCCAGTTTTGACCTAACAAAAGCAAAGTAGAGACATTTTAAAGTAGAAATTTTCTGAAAAGTCTGAGTATTTCTCATCACAAATCCAAGATTTTTGTATGAAACTTTAACAGTAATATCGTTGTGAGCATTAAAGGTCAATTTACAATACTCCAAAGTCCTTGAACTGAAATACTCTATCAAGAACGGTATGATCCAGTTTATAAGTATGAGTGTATATAGTTTTTTTTTTACAAAATAACTCATTATTTTGAATTTTAGAACAGCTCCTGAGCCAGCACCACTTGCATCCGTTTGAATGAATACATCTTTCTCTGGATTATAAATTGCTAATATAGGACTAGAACATAAATATTCTTTGATATCACAAAATGATTTTTCACATTCATCTGTCCATTCAAATTTTGCTGTTTTTCTTAATAAATTGCGTAATGGTTCAAATTTCTTATCTGCATTTTCAATGTATTTGTAATAAAAATTTGTTTTACCCAAAAATTGCCTCACATTAGTTCTATTCTTCGGTCTCTGAATTTTTTTTATTGATATTAAATTGTCTTTATAAGATCTGATCTTATGTTTTTCAGTTACATGTCTCAGATATTTATCGGAATGGTTGGCAAAATTGCATTTAACAATTTAAGTTTAAACCCATTGCCAATGTCCATTTTGTATGACAAATGCTTTTTTTCTATCTTTTCTCCTAATTGGAATAGACCAAAATCCTGAATTTACATCAAATGCTGAAAACTAATTGCATTCACCTGCTTTAATTATGATATCTTCAATTCTAGGAAAGGGTTGCGGTTCAGATACAACTAGTTTGTTTAATTCTCTGAAATCGATACATAATCGTGATCTACAACCATCTTCTTTTTCATATACTAAAGTAACTGGTGATGCAAATGGTGAACTTGTTTCTTCTATAAGACCTGCTTCTAATAATTTAGCAATTTGTGATTCAATCTCTTTTTGATCTGGTAAAGAACATCTGTACGGTTTCTTAGCAATATATTTTTCTTCTGTTAATTTAATTTGTGCTTCTTCATTCCCAACCATACAAACATCAAATTTATTCTTTGCAAATATTGACTCATGTTTGTTGATAAGTTCCATTATCTTATTCTTCTTTTCTTCATCTAAATGGTCTAAGTTTGTTTTAAATTTACTTACATCGATGTATGCATTATAGTTTATTTGAATATCTTCTTTCTTTTCCTCTTTATGAATTATTAATTCTTTATCATTCTTATTTATCCTTTGAAAAATTTTCAATTTTTCATCTTAAATCATTTTAAACTTCTTAATTGCATCTATCCAATAACAGATCATACGAAAAATTATTATTCTTTACAACATAAACATCTAAAATATCTTCAATCTTATTTATCTTCAAATATCCCAGCCCAGCTATCAACGAAATTCACTCCACTAATTGTTTTAAATATACTTTTATTTTCTATTAATTTGGTTTTCAGTTGTTCCATAATATGATAATTAATCAATATTACATTAGAACCAGTGTCATAGATACCTTTTTACTTTCTTCTCTTTATTAATTAGTACATTCAAAGTTATGAATGGAGTAAAATTCACTGGGTGAGCTAGTTTTTTTTTTATCACCTAGCTCGATTTTCGTTAATTCATCAATTTCAGTTTCAGTTATGTTTTATATCTAAATACTTATCTTTATTACGAGACAATGCAATTGAATGATATCTATCTTCTGCAGCTGGATACAAAGCCTTACACATGATACATGGTTTCTTCTACACTAGTGTTCTTATTGTAGAAACATTCTTCTCTGTACTCTTCTTATCAATTCCAACAACATTATTGAATAATGCTGGCTTCATTTCTTTCTTTTGTTTAATATAATATGAATCATATTTTCTTAATTCATTTCTTAATTTATCTGTTGATTTGATTTCTTCACGGTCTAATTTATCTTGAATACTTCATGGTAATCCTACAACAATATGATTTATCATCGAAATGATAGACATTTCTTTCTCAATTTCGGATAGTAAACGTTCTTTCTTTAAAGTGTAATCACTTATTGGACCATTTATATATCGATAACTGTATGCATATCTAATAGCTGTCCAGCAAATACCAACAAAAACGAATCAAGCCAAACTGCCCATTGATCTGCGGAAATCTCTTTCAGTTTAGTACTGTACCATTTCTTTGGACTACCTTCTAACAACAATTTTAGGCAGGTTATTTTCTGATTTACATCTAATATTTTGTCTTTCGCATTTCTTTTCAAAACCACTTAACCAAACTATGGCATTTCTTTTGCCGTCAAATTTGTCAATTGCAAACTTCTTCTCTATGTCCGATAGATTTAATTGTTTGTCACTTAATTTCACTTTTAATTCATTAATCGCTTCTATTTAATCATTTTTATGTAAATTCTCTAAAGAGAAGTTGATGATATTTTCTTTCTTGTCTCTTCAATTGGTTTTTCTTGTAAATAAATGTAATTTTGTTCTTGGTAATTTACACCAATTGAATTCAATTTGGTATCAATTCATTAGAATTACCAAGAACAGAATTAAAAAATCAATTTTTAATGTCCTTAATTCTCTGTCAAATATTTTCAATGTAGATTACAAAAACAAAAATTGAGAGTGGCCATGCATACGGGATACGAAACGAAAAGCCTAGGAGGCAACGTATGAAAAATTGATTATACAGGTTCCAAAATTATACATTCTGTTGTACACAATGAATTAAATTCAGATTCAACTAAACGTTGGTAATAGAAATATACGTCAAACGTCATTGTAAATGACAAAATTTCATTCTATGTGACTATGCGAATAGATATTTGGAGTACTGTGTTATTATGGTAGATGAGGGTAGTAAATTAGTCAAACATATTCAACAACGATACAATAAAACGACAAAATTCGAATAACTCAAAGAAAAATGGACGAATAGAGTTTCGAATGAAGAACTCCATAATAAGTCAAGAACTATAGACGCACTACTAGCATCGAAAAGGTAAAAAAACTGGGCGTCTCTGTTCAACAATGGATTGTTGCAAAAAAAAAATTCTGGAATGTATGTATGTATGCTTTTTCCGTTGTGTAGGATGTGATATTTATTTACTTATATTATTTAAAATAAATGCAATCCATTTTTTGAAAAACTATATCTTCGAGCAAAATCGAAATTATTTTATTTTTCAAACTGGTTGTGACGAATAACGAAGACGAAATACTTTGAGAGCCTGATGTCGATCTATAACATCTACAAGTTCCAAAATTTCATCATCATCTATATCCATATATTATACAGCGACAATACTTTTTCGAAATACGAGAATAAAAACCACTAGTAACCCTTCCCTCATAATCATAACATGTAAAAGTTAGGTTAGATCTAGCAGAACCGAAGCTTAAGCCGCAAATTTAGCAGTTTCAATTAAAACAAGCTTAAACTCCAGCGCAAGACTAAACCTTTATTGTCCAACTCAAGTATTTGAAAAGCTGAAGTTTATCAAGGCTTAAAGTAAAACCGTGCTTAAATTCACAATGCACAATCGGGTCTTGAGGAATAAATATTAAATTGTCGAATTTTTATGATAGTTTATCTGCAAAACAAAAAGGTTTTGACAGTTTAAAATAAATTCTGTGCCTACTTTGTTGTAGTAGACGTACGTCAACAGACCCGTCTTAACGAGTTTTTGTATACCGTTTTTCCAAAAGACATACCTTAATGCCTAGGTTGCTTAGAAATATCGTATTTGTTACTTATCGTACGTATATTTACATACGTAATACGTCTGCCAAAAATAAAAGACGGACCAGTTGATGTATGTTTACTATAACCTAGTAGACACGTAGAATTTGTTTTAAAACGTCAGAACCTTGTTGTTTTGCAGTCAGGACTGTTATAAAAATTTGACAATTTCCCATTTCTTCCTTAAATAGGATAAAATGTTTAAAAATGAGAGTTGCTACTTCAAATGTCAAACATAAACATATTTATACATAGTTGATAAAAAATAGAAACTAATTTTATTTAGTTTATTTAATAGAATATAGCTGAAAACATGCATTACACCTGGACAAAAAAATTAAAGTCCGTTTCCTGGAGATGTTAGGCACGTCATCAACTACAAGCATCTGGTTCAAATCGCCAGGGGGGGGGGGGGCGGATTGTTGATATAATATCAAAACTGACAGTATTATAATATAACCTATTTTGTGTCAATTTTGTTATTCATAAAATTCGAAGTATAAATAGTTATTTGGCAATAATCAACCAATTGAATAAGTACGATATAAGTTTAATGGATGAAATAATACTTCAAATAAAAGAAGCGAACAATTAATTTTTCAATAACTGTATTTTTCTCTAAAATGATTCATTACCGACTGCTAGTCAACTGCTCGCTAATCACCCGTAATCAGTTGTTCATGCTACCAGCCAATATGTTGCCTTAATGTCGACAATTTTAGAAACGCCGTTTTTGCAATAGCGACATACACCATAATATAATACCAAGAACTAGCGGAACTTCTAACATTCACTGAAACACAAATTATCAACGCCAAAATATCACCTTAATTACCACATGAATAACAGAATGACGGTACTTCTTGAGAATAAGAAGAATTTTCAAATAATTAAAATATTTAAAAATGGCAATCATTACCGCGGTTAAACTACCGTTTCTATTTCATTTTTCACCTTTGGTTCGACGGAGATAGCGTATACGACTCATCCCTCTGTAATACGTACGATAATGAGATAGCGAATAAAAGTCTCATATATGACATGTTTGTACGACAAAGAAGCTAGATAAAAGTTTTATAATTCTTGCAGCAGAAATTGACGACAAGAGTATCAATTCGGTGATATAGAGTGAACTTAATTAATTTTCCGTTTTTTATTACTTGCACTTGAGCTTGCATAATTCATTTTCACATATATCATAATCAGTAACACTTTAGCACTCATTGTTACATTGCACAAAAATATTTTACTTTAATTTACTAAATGTCACAATTAACTTTAATAAAAATGTAACATTAGGACGCGCGCTTGGGTAAATTTTATCCATAACGTCTTTGCAGCTCAATAACTGAAACACAAATGAACATTTCTAGGTAATAAGGATAGTAATACCTTTAGGAGACTTCATTTGAAGCATACCTAGCTAAAAAATCTGATGTGGCCAGCACATAACCTCTCGCCGTATATTTTACCTGGCTGTATGCATAAAGCAAAGAATATTTTTCTAAATACAAATAATATATTCATATAAATCTATGACGTATAAACTTCTTTATTATTCAATAATAGCATGTCTCAACATAAAGATATTTTACCATAAATTATGTTACAATAAATTACAAAGTAGAGTTTACCATATATAAATATTAGGCTGGTAACAGCAATTTTCAATTCGAACAACCTTGTTTACTTTCTCTTCATATTCTTCTAGTAAAAACATTAATTTTGGGCGGTCTAAAATGTATATATGGATTGTGCATCTATTCTTACATATCTTCTTTTACATTTTATTTTTTCATACTTGTTATATCTAAATAACACTAATTCCCTTTAATAAAGTGACGGATAGATTGCACTCCGATTATTCTTATATCGATGTGTAATTTTGTCAATATTTACAACTTACTTGAGAAGAATTTGATAGCTTTTTCGCAATTCAAAGTTACTCTAGTCTACAGTACTGGTATACATTGTCCCATAATGTATGAAACAAATTTAAGTCCTTCAACCTAGACTTGTCATCTCCATAATAGTCACAGATCAAGAATTAAGGGATTCTCCAAATACATTTTTCTTTCATTACTCATTATTTCTGACACTGACATTTATCTGTCAGTTACAAATAATTTAAATTTGCAACTATTTTTCATGGCATCCTTTCGGTTGTAAAATTAATTACAACATTATTTTATATATTATATTCCTTTTATCTCTAAATCTATAAAATATGTATAAAAATATTTCAATGTATCAGAAAGAGAATTTATTTTTCTTTAATATTATCAAGAAAAATTTTCAAAAAATAATATTTAGAAGATTTTTTTTCAAGAATCTTCTACTTCCGGTTGTCCAATTGTTACCAAAACCTTTTCAGATCTTCCCATGAATGTCCGATTGGGAAATACGTTGTTAAAATTTTTTTAAGTCTTATAGTTTTTGAGTAACCGTCCTTCCAACATCCCACACACACACATCCACACACACACACACACACACACACACACACACACAGACATCATCGTAAAAATGTTAAAATCGGATTGTAGGGACCTTAAAACGTGCTTATTCAATAAAATCTGGATATGCGATTTTTAGCATGAATCCAATACCTCTCTTAGCGAGAGGTAAAAATCTGATGTGGCCACCGTATATTTTACCTGGCTCTACTCATAAAGCAAAGAATATTTTTAGAAATACAAATAATATATTCATATAAGTCTATAACGTATAAACTTCTTTATTATTCAATAAGAACATGACTCAACATAAAACAATTTTCACATATACTTACAAAATCTATAGGATATTTTACCATAAATTATGTACAATAAATTACAAAGTAGAGTTTACTATATATACCTGCTGGTAACAGGGATTTTCAATTCGAACAACGTTCTTGTTTACTTTCTCTTCATATTCTTCTAGTAAAAACATTAATTTTTGGCGGCTAAAGTGTATAATCTGAATTGTGCATCTATTCTTACATATCTTCTTTTACATTTTATTTTTTCATCATGCTGTATCTAAATAACACTAATTCCCATTAATAAAGTGATGGATAGATTGCACTCCGATTACTTTCTTATATCGATGTGTAATTTTGTCAATATTTACAACTTACTTGAGAAGAATTTGATAGCTTTTTCGCAGTTCAATGTTACTCTAGTTACAGTGCTGGTATACATTGTCCCATAATGTTTAAAACAAATTTAAGTCCTTCAACTTAGACTTGTCGCCTCCATAATAGTCACAGATCAAGAATTAAGAGATTCTCCAAGTACATTTTTCTTTCATTACTCATTATTTCGATGAGATACAATTTTTTCTGTATTTTTCGTTGCAGAGTGGAGACCATTAACAGTATTTCTGAAGGGTATGTGTAATATACCTATAATTTTAAATATTTAACTATAAATACAATAAGAAATAATATAATGTATGTACTTTCCAAAAAAAATCTTCAGTAATGTCTCCGGATTTCTGACACTGTCAGTTACAAACATTCAAATTTTCAACTATTTTCCATGGCATTCTTTCGGCTGTAAAATTTATTAAAACAGATTATTTTATATATTATATTTCTTTTATATCTAAATCTATAGAATATATAATAAAATAATTAAATGTATCAGATAGAGAATTTAATTTTTATTTAATATTACCAAAAAAAATTTCAAAAAATAATATTTAGAAGATTTTATTTCAAGAATCTTCTACTTCCGGTTGTCCAATTGTTACCAAAACCTTTTCAGATCTACCCATGAATGTCCGATTGGGAAATACGTACTTAAACAAATTTAAAGTCTTATAGTTTTTGAGTAATCGTCCTTCCAACATCCAACATACACACACACACACACACACACACATACACACACACACACATCCGCACATACACACACAGGCATCATCGTAAAAATGTTAAAATCGAATTGTAGGGACCTTAAAACGTGCTTATTCAATAAAATCTAGATATGCGATTTTTAGCATGAATACAATACCTCTCTTAGCGAGAGGTAAAAAGCAAAAATGAAAGGTGTTTTTATATTTTATTTACATACACATACACACACACACACACACACACACACATCCACACACACACAGACATCATCGTAAAAATGTTAAAATCGGATTGTAGGGACCTTAAAAAGTGCTTATTCAATAAAATCTGGATATACGATTTTTAGCATGAATGCAATACCTCTTTTAGCGAGAGGTAAAAAGAGCATTTCTAGGAAATTTGGGAATAGAGAAAATTCAAATTGTTCATAGGCTGCGTAAATTTTACCCATAGTGCGTTCTGACGGGTTAAGAATATATGAGATTTGTTCAAAAAGTGTCGAACCTTTTGTCGGCAAAAATACAATTCCCTTCAAAGTAGTATCCTTGGCAATGCACACATTTCTCGCAGCGGTCCCGGCATTGTTGGATAATTTTCTGGAAGGCTTCTTGTGGAATGGTTTTGCATAATGTCTTCTTTTGATTCAACTAGAGTCCCTTTCAGCGGCATTTTCAGCTTGGGGAACAGTCAAAAATCACAAGGAGCCGAAGAGTAAGGAGCCTGACGAATAAGAGAAATGTTATGTTTGGCCAAGAAATTTTGAATCAAATGCGAAGAATAAGCAGGTGCATTATCGTAACTTATGTTTAAAGTATCTAGGGGTAATATTCACGATAGGGCAAAACCGTTTGCATATTCCAGAGTCAACTTTTCGAGAAAAGTTTAATAATCGCTACAGAAATTTTCGATGTTTTTTGTTTTTGAGCTACAGCGCGCGTTCTGGCCGATTAAGAATATACGTTCACTGTACTCGTATTACCAATTTCTCTTAATTTGACTGAACAATTGAGCTAATATAGCCTATTTGAGCGTACCGTTAATTCTTGAGTTAGTAATACACCATTGGAATTATGTATATCTATATAATTGTAATTTCAGAAGTTAAAGTGGCTACTGCGAGAAATAATGAGCCATTGATTTGTCATTCTTTAAAATATCCAGATTGGACGTTTGATAGTAATAAAGAAATTCAAAATTATGGTAAATATTTTAACATGTACAACAAAGTATGTTATTAATTTTTTTATTTGATGAGTTTGCAGAACCACCAATTTGCGAGAACTTCAATATCGGACTGAATTGTAATATATCTTGTAATACCTGTCAGGGTCATAAAATATGCTTACCAACTCCAACAGGAAGCAGTGAAGCTGGCTGTACTTGTGCTCCTGGCTTTAAATGGAAAAAGAATAATAATTGCGATACTCGTACGTACAACAAATAAATATATAAAAAAAAACACGTCACAAATTTTTGAGATTCATCTGAAATTTATTATTTCTTGTAGAATGTGAATATGGTTACTACGGGTACCGCTGTGAGAAGAAATGCGGAAAATGTCAGCATCGATATGCATGTAATACAGTAAATGGAAATTGCGATGCTTGTGAGAAAGGATATTTGCTCCCATTATGCCACGAGCAATGTGAGTTATATATTAAAGAAAAATAGACTAACAGAAAGCAAAAAGATATGGGACATATTTATTTAATCAGTTAATTCTCTGTTGAATAACCAGTTTTCGATTCCAAATCCGGCATTATCAAGACTCTATATTAAAAACGTATTAACCGAATCTTGATTCTTGAACCGACAAAATATGAATATCAATTCCAGAACCGAAACTTTATAGGTTTTCAAAGATTTCACATTACAATATTACATTTTAATTCATGACATAGTTACAGTTATAAATTTTGATCAAGTCATGTTTTAATATAATGATAATAACAAATAAAATAATACTATTTTACACCCATAATATAGAGTTACTTAGAGTTTACGTATATAAAAAAATGTTTTTTTCAATAGAAACAAAGCAATATCATAATCATATCACTAATAAAAATCAGTACGGGTACGGGTATCGTTGTAACGTAGAAGTAAACGACTCCATTAAAAAAACATTGAAACAAGATATATCATATCGTGATAGTATCGTTAATGTAAATTAAGCCTAGGGTTGGTTTATAATAGGCCGTTTAGTGATACATGCGAGACGAGACGAGACGAGAAATGTAGAATATCGATCTCGTCCCTTTTTCGGATTCGTAATCTCGTTCTCATCTCGCATACCGCTACGAGACGTGATAAGATGCGAGAGTACTATCGTCTCGTCGTGCATCACTAGGCCATAACAGTAACCGTAACCGTTAAGTACCTTAAAAATGATACATGTACTTTTCAAGTCATACGTTTATATTGGCAGTTTTGTTACAACAGATTATTATATACCTAATGTCAAAATTTGAAATTTGGAAAATTAATCAAAATTTATGTTTAAATGAATAATTGATATTAATTCTTCAATGAATATAAAGAACGTATTGTCAGTTGCTAATTATGACAGTGAACAAAAATATGTCAAATATTCTATGTCAGGGAAAGCGACATACCAATAAAAGTATAAAAAAAACCTAAAGTATTCAGTCGAATCATGTCGATCCAGAAGCAGATCAAGGATAATTAGCAAAGGACATGAAAAAGAATCAAGAAATTTGAAATTTAAACGTAGAACTCTGGGACAAGGAAAGAGCCTCCACGAAGTACATTTAGGCGTCCCCTGGGCAACGGTTCCTATATGTACCGGTTAATCTTTCCACAACAGGAGCATGGATAAATTTATTGTATATCTACTATGCTCTTGATACGACATAAATAAATAAACAGTTTATCAGAAGTTTATTAACGTCACACCAGTTAAAGACACATTACGAAATTTTGAACCGTTTCACGAACAATATCCACTTTATTAGTTGTAATTATCTGACAAATGTCATCGCCATAAACAAAAGTTTCGCATTGAAATTTATCACTTTCATTGTATTGTTTAGATGTGTTAAAAAAGTCACTCATAAATATTATAAATAGGAGAGGACCCAATTTTGAGCCCTGTGGTACACCAATATTATTAAGTTTACGTTCAGAGAGAAAAGTTTTGGTAATATTGTCTTTATTATGTGTGATTGAGACAGCCTGGTCGCGATGTGTTAGATTTTATTAAATTTTAATATTAGTTTTTGTAACAAGTCTTGATGAGTTACACAGTTGAAGGCTTTAGTTAGGTCATAAAATGCCCCGTATGTCTGTTCACGGTTATTAATCCCTTTATATATGTTATTCGTAATATTTACTAATGCCAGTGTTGTTGACCTTGATTCGCGAAATCCAAATTGGTTAGGGTGGAGTATATAATATTTTTCGAGGAAAGTGTATATTCATGTCTATATTACTTCTTCGAAAATTTTTGAAAAACATTGTACTGCGATTGGTCGGTATTTATTTAGATGTTCAACTGAATGTTTTTTGTATACTGGAACAATACGAGATGTTTTTAGTTGATCAGGGAAAACACCTTCTTGTAGACAGGAATTTATTATTTCTGTAAGCGGTCCTATAATTTGATCAGCCACATAGTATAGGATATTGCATGGAATTTCATCAATACCATGCGATGTTTTCTTTCCAATTTTACATATGATTTGATATATTTCATTCTTAGTAGCGGGAAACAAAAATATGTTGTGAATGTGGTATTCATTTGACTTGCTATATTTTGGATTTATCTCAAAATTAATATTTTGTGTAATGTGCTTTACTCCGTTAATAAAAAAAATCATTGAAGGTATTGGCTATTACTATTGGATCACTAATTAGGTTATCTTTAATCAAAATGTTTAAATTTTTATTTTTATTCCATGAAGTCCTTACAGGGGTTGTTAGATGCACGGATGATATTATCGAAGTATGTTTTTTTATTATCTGAAATCAGTCTTTTAAATTCATATTTAGCTTTTTTAAATGCAGTCCAGTCCTCTTCATTATTAGTTTTACATGCTATCATGTACAATATATCAATATAATTATTATAAATTTTAATCTCCTCTGTTATCCACTGAGCTTCTCTAGGATGAAAAGAATTGATTTTACAAAGCAGAAAAGCACATTGAAATGCATGTAGAAATATATCATAGAACTGATTGAATTTGTTGTTGCAATCCGTTGTGTTGTAAATAGAATTAAAAGATTCAAGTTTAATTAGATAAATAAAATAATTTATAGTAATATTGTTATAGTCTTCTTAACTACAGTAATAGTTTTAATTTCAAAATAAAGTAGACTATGGTCAGAAAGAGATTTTTTGTAGTACACCACTCAGTGGCGGATATACGATTTTACCGCCGGTAGGCTGAAATATTTTGCCGCCTATTCTCAGGGGCGGATTTTAACTCGTTTGGACCCGAGGTAAAATCTTTATTTTGGACGTAAAAACAAAATATATTTAATAGATGCATATAAATAGTTCGCATCAATTGCCTCTTTCGCCTAGGCCAAAGTCCGCCCCTGCCTATTCTTGTCAGAAGGGTAAGATTTTGGTACATTTTTGAGCTTTTCTAGAAGTCGTGTACTTTATAATTCTCCTGTTACCTACGAATATTTACTAAGGTAAAGCATCTGAAATAAATCTAAAATAGATACAAAACACAGCAAATAGAAAGTAAAAAAAAATAAACTTTATTAAAATTATAAAAGACAATAACATATGAAATAAAATAAAGGAATAAACGGCCGAATTCACCATTCCTTAATCAAGGCTTGGTTCACTGATCAACTAAGAAGTACAAATCGTCAAGAAATCTTCTGGTTTAGACACATACGTGGACGATCGCTTATGGTAGATAGAATCATAGAATTTTAATTTAAATCAACGTATCGCACCCGCAACATGCGTGGTCCATGAACACATGTGCACACGTGCGCGTGCAAATAGCATAGGGTATTCAGTCGAGAGAAATAAAGTTCCCCGTCTAAATAAAAATTCATAAAAGCCTCAAAGTCGAAATTAAGTATCCGTCGAAAATTTGCCGCCGTAGGCTTTAGCATACTTAGCCTAATAGGAAATCAGCCACTGACACCACTATCATAGTTCTCTTTTTCTATATTTGTTATGAAGTAGTAAATAAGTAAGGAACTATTTTTGGTTATTCTGGTAGAAGTTTTCGTTGTAATTGTAAGACCGTAAGAAGAGAGTAGATCAATAACTTTTCATTGTTGATGTCTCATGATGGTTAATGTTAAAACCACCACGTAATATTATGGAAGAATTTTTATTATCTTTATCGTAAATTTTTACTAAAATATCCATATATTTTAAGAATTCTTTTGGGCTCATTGATGGTGCTCTATAAAAACATAAAATATAAATTTCTTTATTTTCATATGTAGCCAGCACATCACAACATTCGAAAGTCTGTTCAATGTCAATATCACAGCAGAACTTTAAATTTGTTGTCTTAATTTCGGGTTTGGCGGGAATCATTACACCTCCACATTTGCTATGACTTCGACAATAGTAACTCGAAATTATATATTTTTTTTATTTTAAAATATTTTAAATTTTCTTATGTCAGCCAATGTTTATTTAAACAAATGAAATCGAAATTCGATTCATTTAAAAAAAATCCAAAGAGTGTGATTTATTTACCGCAGATTGAATGTTCCAGTTTAGTACATTTATTGAGTTTAATTTAGGATCAATATTATAATTATTTTTTAGCCTAAAAAGAGTCAGCTTTTTGTTTATTATTTGATTGTAACCGGGATTTCTTCGTGTAGAATTTATTGAAAAATGTACCTTTAGGCCAATTATCAGTATTTAACTCTATATCTGTAAATTTATTTGGAATGCTAAATTTAAATGACTTATAATGTTCATATTTTGATTTTAAATTAGCGCACGAACTGTTTAAAATATTTAATTTGTTTAAATGATTTAAAACATTTTCACATGTGAAATCCGGAAGCGAGAAATAAAGAAATGCTCATATTTTTGAATTACACTTAGATTGGAGATATTATCTTTAGATCCCGTTCCGTGTAGAATTTTACTTTTGTTATTATTTCTTTTAGCGTTTCTGCCTTCAACAAGAATAAATTTATCATCAGCAACAGAAATATTTTTATTGTCACTATTGGTTGTTGCCTCGCTGTTCTTATTTTTTCTTCTGCAGATGTTGATTTAAATATCGTTTTTATAGCGTATGTATTTTTTGAATTTGTCATTTTGTTGTTCTTATTATTTGTCAGCTGTGAGCTCATGTTTATTGTTAATTTATCATTCCCAGCAGGCAGGTTATTGTTTATTAAATTTTGGTTTGAGTTCTCGCTAATTCTCACATTTATTTATATTTGTAAGGTTAATATATATTTTGGTGATCTCTGATTTAAAATCTCTTACTTGTAAGTTAAGATCAGTTACTAAGCTTTCTTGATCACTAATTTCTTTAACCCATTTTTGCCCAAGTTTTTAAATTTTTTAAAATTAATATTTTTTGCAAAGAATATTAATTCAGTTGGTATTTTACTACGTTTTCTGTTGTCAAAAAATTTTTTTAGGCCTCAGATTTCAGGATACCGGATGTTCCAGAAGTGGAACAATGGGAAGAAAAGATATCATCAATGGAAACAAAATGATATTTTATTTCCCTTTATTTTTATTAGATCCTTATAAAACAAATCACAAAAAAAGAATAATTATTTAATGTGGAACTTCTTAAAACAATCTCTTGTATGTTAATATTACATTTTCACATTTTTTCATTGATTTTTTTTTCCCAAAACGCATGTAGTTTGTTTTTCCGCCGGAATTTTCCAGTGATTGATGCGATCAAATCTAACATTATCAGGAACCGTGCTTACTATCTCCTTGTGTGAGCTAGGTCTTCCCCCAACTTCAGCAGGTGAACAGTATTTTTGTAATTAGCATTGCACTACGTATCTTCTAAATTTCAAGTAATTATTATTTTTTGCAGTCAGTACTTTGTTGACGACGATACACTTGTCAAGCGTTATGTATCATTGTATCAACACAAAATGCAGTATTTGCCCACTACCATTTCTTAGATCTGATTTCAATTCTGTACTTATGAACAATGGGTTCCATAGGATCACAAAAATTTACTACTAAAACAACTCTATTATCATTCCAAGATGTTACAGTAATTACAGATTGTTGAAGTCGTCGATACTCATTTCAAAACTGTAGTTACCTTTACTTTTTACGTATGTTACGAACATATCACGTAAATAGTTACACACTATTTGGACAAAAAATAATTCAAAATAAGATACTGGATCAGATAGTACAGCATCTAAAATTTTCGGTGGAACTAAAGGTTCGAGCGATGGTTGTAAATCATAATTTTGCCAGTTACGATATTTTGTTTTTTTGGAAAGTTATGTTTTATAAAAGACAAATGCAAATTATCTTCATCACTAAAATCATTGCTGTTGCTCTGTTGTCCTAATATGATATTTTTGTCCTTAGTTTATATTGTTGCTACAACTTCAGCTTGCAATTAACGCCCCCTCAGATTATTAATAATTGCTGTTTCTTCTTCATCTCCACTATCTTCCTCACTCTCAAGTACCTTCGGCAGGATTGGTTACAAATATATTTTCTTCTTCTTTGTCTGTCCAAAAATCTTCATCTTACATAGAAACTATATCTTCAGTCGTTCTACCATAAAAATTTCTAATAAAGTACACACTATATCCCATAGTTCCATTAGTGGAACTCACATATTCACAACATTATAAAAATTATTATGAACAACTTATGAATTAGTCAAATATAATAATTAATTCTACAAATATTGCAGAAGTAAATTATATATAGCAATACATAAAAAATCTGATGTGGCCAGCACATAACCTCTCGCCGTATATTTTACCTGGCTGTATGCATAAAGCAAAGAATATTTTTATAAATACAAATAATATATTCATATAAATCTATGACGTATAAACTTCTTTATTATTCAATAATAGCATGTCTCAACATGAAGATATTTTACCATAAATTATGTTACAATAAATTACAAAGTAGAGTTTACCATATATAAATATTAGGCTGGTAACAGCAATTTTCAATTCGAACAACGTTGTTTACTTTCTCTTCATATTCTTCTAGTAAAAACATTAATTTTGGGCGGTCTAAAATGTATATATGGATTGTGCATCTATTCTTACATATCTTCTTTTACATTTTATTTTTTCATACATGTTATATCTAAATAACACTAATTCCCTTTAATAAAGTGACGGATAGATTGCACTCCGATTATTCTTATATCGATGTGTAATTTTGTCAATATTTACAACTTACTTGAGAAGAATTTGATAGCTTTTTCGCAATTCAAAGTTACTCTTGTCTATAGTACTGGTGTACATTGTCCCATAATGTTTGAAACAAATTTAAGTCCTTTAACCTAGACTTGTCATCTCCATAATAGTCACAGATCAAGCATTAAGGGATTCTCCAAGTACATTTTTCTTTCATTACTCATTATTTCTGACACTGACATTTATCTGTCAGTTACAAATAATTTAAATTATCAACTATTTTTCATGGCATTCTTTCGGCTGTCAAATTTATTACAACAGATTATTTTATATATTATACTTCTTTTATCTCTAAATCTATGGAATATATAATAAAATATTTAAATGTATCAGATAGAGAATTTAATTTTCTTTAATATTACCACGAAAAATTTTCAAAAAATAATATTTAGAAGATTGTTTTTCAAGAATCTTCTACTTCCGGTTGTCCAATTATTACCAAAACCTTTTCAGATCTTCCCATGAATGTCCGATTGGGAAATACGTTGTTAAACAAATTTTAAGTCTTATAGTTTTTGAGTAACCGTCCTTCCAACATCCCACACACACACACACACACACACACACACACATCCACACACACACACACACACACACACAGACATCATCGTAAAAATGTTAAAATCGGATTGTAGGGACCTTAAAACATGCTTATTCAATAAAATCTGGATATGCGATTTTTAGCATGAATGCAATACCTCTCTTAGCGAGAGGTAAAAATGAATTACATTGTAAACAAAAAATTACTTTTTTGTTGCCATGTTAATATGATATAAAATCCCAATATTTGAAATATTATTTCTAGAGTTCAAACCACCTTTCCATGAAACAAAATGAACAAGCATACGAACAGAACTGTATAGATGTAAAACTAAATTTAGTACGATTTGCAAGTTAGGAAATAATAAAAAACAATTTGTTCCATAAGTGGAACAATGGGCAAAAATGGGTTAAGGCACTTTTCAATTAGATTACATAATTTTTCATTTATTTTGTTTGAATTATCACTTGTCAAGCACAGATCACAAAACTATTTAATATTATTATTACCGGACAAACTGTTGCTTTCCGTTTTCTTTAATCCAGCACAAGAAGTATGAAAAGTGTTACCACAAGTAACAAAGCATGAAACTGTTGATAAGCCAGCACTTGCTGTAATATTTTCACTACAGAATTTACAAATCGTAGTACTATCCGCCATGACGACTTCGATTGACACTTACTTACTTACTTAATCCTAGCCTTTATACTTTTCGGTGTCAGGCTTGTTGAGTTGAGTTGTCTTCATTTGGTGTTCTTTTCCAAATTCTTTCCAGATGATCTTTGTTGAGAGTTTCTTTATTTCTTTCCAGCTTCCTCCTCGATCTTTTACTGCTTGCATCACATCCTGGTTCCATGTTCTCTTAGGTCTGCCCCTTTATCTTCTTCCTGTTTCTCTTGCCTCGTATATTTGTTTAGTTAATCTGTTATCATCCATTCTCTGTATATGTCTGTACCATCTAAGTTGCCCCTCTTGTATTGTTTGGGTTATTGGTTTTGTTTGGAGTTTGTCCCTGATTGTGGTGTTTCTTATCTTGTCCAGTCTCGTTTTTCGGTCTATCTTCCTCAAGACTATCATTTCCGAACTTTGAATTTTGCTTTTCCATTTTTCTGTCATAGTCCACGATTCGCAGCCATACGTCAGTATTGGTGTTACTACTTTTTTGAATATTTTCACCTTTGTTTCTTGTGGTACTTCTTTTTACCTTCCGTCACCTCTAGGTAAGGAAGGTATTGTCTTTGGTCAAAAAATTCGGTGGTGAGTTTTCATTGAGTAAGCACGTTTTAGGGTCTTTACAATACGATTTTACTATTTTTACGATGATGTCTGTATGTGTGTGTGTGTGTTCGTAGGTGCGTGTGTGTGTGTGTGTATGTGTGTGTGTATGTGACCGCTTTTTCGTGGACGATATCTCCAATACTAGAATTCCAAAAATTACAATTCTTGCGTATTCCTCTTCCTTACAACCATATGCAGACCTCTTTTGATTTTGCTTATAATTGGTCGGCCGGAAGTACCCTCATTTGAAGATTTTAACAGTTTTTCTTGAAAAAATCAGTTAAATGTTATTATAACTTAAAGAATATATTATTATCTATACGATTGATTGCATTTTATATTTGTTATTCAACAGATAGAGTTAAAGAAGAATACAAATAATAAATTTCACATAAATTTCATAATTCAGCCAGCTATGCTAACTTAACCATGGAAACTGCTAATATTTTCAGGTAATTCAAATTGACAGATGTCAGTATCAATAAAATGTAAATCAATGAAAGAATAAGGGAAGTAACTCTAGTGTTAGAAGTTTCTAGATATATGAGAGACGATTACATTGGTTTGAACATGTCATGAGGAGAGATGAATATATTAATAGAAGGTGGAAGAAACATAGGAAGACCATATATAAGATGAAAAGACTGTATTGTAGAAGACTTGAGGGAAAAGGAACTGAATGAGGAATGACACGCAAAACAAAAATGAGTGGCAGAAGAAAATAAAAAATGGCGACCCCCTAACGAATGGGAAAAACTAAAGAAGAAGAAGAAAATGTCAGTGTCAAGTGCAATTTGCATAGTTTGTTAATGAAATAACTTTACTGGAAATATAGGATCTTTTGCAAGACAATTTATGTATGGGCGCGTGCAGTAACATTATTTTGAATTTGTACATAATACACAGGATTGACGGAAGGTATTGTGCTGGCCACATCAGATTTTTTACTAACACATTTGGTTTTTGAATGCGTTATATAGTCTTGTTGTTGTACCTGTCCTTTCTCTTATTTCCTCTTCGATATTTCCTTTTTCGTTTATGATTGCGCCGAGATATTTAAAAGATCGTACTTGTTCTAGTTTTTTTCCTTCTATGAATATGTTTACTTCCTTGTCTTGTTCACTGATTTTTAAAATCTTAGTTTTTGCTATATTGATTTTCATGTTTCTCTACTTTAGTTCTTCATTTGGTTTGTTCATATTGTGCTGAATATCCTTCTCAGTTGTTCCCAATACTGCCATGTCGTCTGCGTAACAAAGTTCTGATATCTCTATCTTCTTCAATCTCCAATGTCCAACCGTGACTTTCATAAAATCTTTTTTCGCATTTTTCAAAATATCGTCTAGTACCACCGAGAATAGTATTGTCTAAGTCCTGTTTCTGTTATAAATTGTTCTGGTTTCATTTCTTACCCTTACGTAGTTGATGCATGAGGTATACACGCTTTTTATCTGTCTTATTGTTTTCGGTGTGATTCCCCTGCTAATAAGTGCCTGCCAAACATCTTCTCTTTCCATTCGGTCGAATGCTTTTTCTAAGTCAACGAAGCAGCAATGCAATTCTTTCTTTCTTGTTATGGTTTTTCCGCATAGTTGTCTAAGTGCAAATATGTGGTCTTGAGATCCCTGGACACGTGATTGCAAATACTTCTTTTTTGCAGGTATAAATATTACTACCTCTTTGGCTTTCGTCTCTTTATATCGTGTAGTAATAAGATAGGTAAATGGAATTGCCAAAGCAGTAACAAGAATATTCAATTTTCAATCTACTTGTAAACTATATGAAATGTCAAATGTGTCAAACTGTTATTTAACCAATAATACAATAACTCTTTTTAACTGTCTGTACATAAGGGCTACAGTCCTATTGAGAACTGACATGTCCGATGGCGGCAGCACCATCGGGCCGATCAGCTGCTTCTGAATTGGTACTCGCAGTGTTGTGACATTATGAAAACAAACAACAAAAGCATTTTTTTTCACTTAAAATGGGGTTTGGTACCACAGAACATTTTAGATTTCTGGAAGCAACAGCTACTACTATTATAGAAGATATGTTAAAATGTATTTATAATTTTATATGTATTTAATCAATCGAAATTGATGATCGCAGGTGAGCGAATTATAAACGCTAACCACATATTATGTGGAGTATTAAAAAATGACGGTATAATGTGGGTAATATTTGCACTTTGTCTGCGAACCAGTGCAATTTCTACAAAGCCACATAAAATCAAAATACATTAAGAGAAAATTAAAAATTATTAGTGCAGAATGCACGTGTAAAGCTAGATAAAGACCACGAAATATGTAATTATCCGATTTAAAATGACGAGAACAAACTTTCAAATGTTTTGTTATTTGTTTTGCACTACGAATTGCATATTCCCATGCTTTCGTCGATCCATATCCATTTCAACACTTGCTCTTGTCGTAATTTTAACTTTATTTTGGCCATGTTTCGGAAAATTATAAAACCCAATGCCTGTGTCTCGACCAGATCTTGAGAGTGACGTCAGAATATACAACAATTTGTACGACTTTTTCCCATTTTTATTCACATCAAATGATCAAACCACATGTAACTCAAGCATACAGTCACAATATAGTATAGTTCATCCAGGGATCATGTTCCGAAGACTCGTTATCGTTTTATTACGGCAGTACAATAGAGGGTCCCAATAGCCTGGCATGTGCCAGGGCTGTAATGAAAAATTTGAGTAGGGGTTTGAAATATTTCATTTCACACATTTTACTTTTCATAACAGTAAAAAAAAATTGTTTAATATTTAACTGTTTTAAAAAATATATTGTATAATCAGATTTCCGTGACCACCCAGGAGGTACTAATTGCGGACCGTTAATCTTTGTTTATAGTGGCGATTTCCCCAAGAGGCCTATAACCACATGTCATTTAAAAAAATATATGAATATTTATTCGGACATCGTGCACTCGTCCTCGTCTTCAGAATTGTTATCGGCCATATCTGAATCCCTTAAAGATATAATTAATGGATTCACGTCTTTGTAAAGTGATATAAATTTATTTTCTTCTTTTATGATATGTTGAATACAGTTACTCCATTGTTGCTGGCCAATATTTTCAACTTCTTCCCTGACTAATTGAACTACACTAGAATTTAATTGTGGTGATACATTTTTTGATCTAACATTGTTTTTTAGTTGGCTCCAAATTAACTCAATCGGATTGAATATGCAATAATAAGGTGGTAAACGTAATATTTTATGCCCTGCCTGTTGTGCCATATTGTCTATAACGTAAGACTTATCAAAATTCTTCTCTTTTATAATTTTAAGTAAATCATTTTTTGTTGCCCTTTCTGGTATTGGCATATTTTTCTTTACTAAAAAATCTATTATTTCAGCCTTTCTTGTTGCTGTCGTCGGAATTTTATTCTCTTGTCGCGAATGGTAGGTGGCATTATCCATGACTATTACTGAATTTGGTGCAATATTAAGAAATAAATTATTTTCAAACCAACGTTCGAAGAGTTCAGCCGACATATTTTCATGATAGTCTGCAAAAGATGTTTCTGATAATTTTTTTAACAGTTTTATCACATACCTTTGTTAGTTGGCAAGTTTTCTTAAGAGCAACTGATTCTTCATATTCCTCCAAAAGTCCATTGTAAACATTCAACACGATTTGTTGTCCATGTTCGTGCAAAAAAGGTTTAAATATATTAGGCGATGGTAATACACTTTTACTAGCACTTTCTAATTCTTCGTTTTCTTCCCACGGGCGAAACATTGTTAACGTTGTTGACTGTTGAATTTAATTTAACAAAACAAAAAACACTTTCAGCCTTCGTACACTAGTTAGGAGGTACAAATGACAAGTGAAAATAATTAAACTCACCACCTATTTATATACCTACATAGCCACAAATAACGGTTTTATAATCCTTTGGAGACAAGTTCACAGACCTTATAATAAGCTATAAGAAAATTAGGGAAATTCTAAGTTCAAAAGATTAACGCATTAAAATTTTAAATATTAGCAAACACAGCCCTGGTAATCTGTTTAGAAAATCTGAAAAGTGCAGTCTTGGTCTACAGTCGAATACTGGGCGTAAAATATATACCAGCATTGCAAATACTGAACTGGTCGACTGTACGGACCGAAATATTTTGGCATTGCGGTTTTAGCTATTGTGAACCCATAATAAAACGATAACGAGTCTTCGGAACATGATCCCTGGATGAACTTATACGAAATCGGAAAGTTCATATTTTTCCCACCAGATGTCATGTCGCAGCTTGTCAGTTGTCAATTATAAACTTACATAGCAGAATATGGGCACAGCTTCGGTTCCGGTTGCGGTAATTATAAGCCAGCCATATAGTTCTCGAGATCCCCGTGTTGCACACGTTATCCTGAATATCCCGTATACCCGAGACTGTGAAAATACCCGATTTATTTTTGGTTTTCACTGTAAATATCTTGTAACTTGTATTAAGTATTAATATACCTTCTGAACAGCTCTCCCTTATCTCGTGGATGCACCAAAACCTGTTACTGTACTCTATTCCGGAGCGAATGTAAGATTGGATAATGTTGCAATAAAAGGGATCGAAAGTCTAGCTGCTTACATTCAGTTAGAGTGCCGAGAAGATGGATATGTATGTGAAGTAAATACATATACAGGGTGACACTGAAAAACGGGCTACTCAAAATAACTTTTTCATGTATAATTATTTTGTAATTTTCTTGGTTTATTTGTAAACTATGCTTAGAGGCACACAAAAAATGGTATTTGGCATGATTCCGGTTTAACTTCCATATTTCAAATGAGACTTCCTATATATTTTTAAATATGTGGAATCTACATCAAATTTCGAATTCAACGATATACTTGAAGTGTATTTTTATTGAAGTAATAAATTATAAAAACGTAAGAAAAAAATATAAATAATTAACTCGGTAAGCCATATCAGATAAGCTGTAATAACAAATTAATTATATTTTTGTAACAAAATATAGATACTTATAAAAATAACTTACTATTGAAACAATTAACTTAATTACACAATATTTTTTCAACTGTTTTCACAACCTGCCTGATATAATGGCATAGCAGGTTAATTATTCATAATTTTCTCTTACGTTTTTATAATTTATTCCTAGAATAAAAATGCACTCCAAGCATATCGTTGAATTCGTAATTTAACGAAGATTCCAACTACATAAAAATATATGGATGTCCCATTTGAAATATTATAAAATTGGAATCTTGCATGATCCCTACTAATCCCTTAGCGATCTGCCTGCTGCCGGTTGAGGTGGGCCCTTGTGAAGGGCAGTACCACCACATGCGATGGCACTTCGACGAAGATCGTCGAAACTGTGTCTCTTTCATCTACAGCGGATGTGGAGGCAATCAAAACAACTTCCGCACATACCAGCAGTGTATGGATTATTGCCGGGTGGAGAAGGGACCACGTAAGAGAATTAACAGCACCACCTGAACGTTTTGCACCATTTTGCACCACTTGTATATAGTTGTATTGTTGTATAGAAGCATTGCAAGCATTCTGCACTTTATATTGATTGTTATATGTTGATGTTGTTGATTACAGCTTGTTGTTGTCTAGCAGGGATTTAGGGTTGTTATAGATAACAATTTGTAAAATGAAATGTTTGAAAATATTCACTACATAAAAAAATATAATATTCTCGCTTTATCTTCCTAGCGGTTAAAGAAGGCGTTTGTCCTGAAGTCCACGGCGACAGAAACTGTACTCACGACTGTCGTATGGATTCTGAATGTCCTGGAGAACTCAAATGCTGTCCTGTGAGCTGCGGTACTGCTTGTATGGTACCCCAAGCACCAGAACAAGCTACAGAAGCTGCTCCAGGATATACTTCCAGGCCAGCTTACGTTGGAGGTGAGTTATTATGATTCTTCTGGTGTTCTTTTCATTCATTTTAGTGTAAAAAGTAGTTACCTTTATTAATGTTATAAAAATTTAGAAGAGTGAAAAAAGTGCACGTTCTTTTTTTAGAAAATCGATTTTAATGTATTTCGGACAATAGTGTTAGATTTTTTAGAATGTAAAATATCGGTTTCGTGAACTTAAAATAATGGTTAACCGTTTCCTTGCTACGCTAAAAATTGATTTCCAAATATTTTACAAATTTTCCCATTCAGCATTAGTTGATCTAGTTGATGACTTTTTTTTTCATGCAACCAAGTTCGAAAATGTTCAGAGAACGCAAATGTAAACGGTGAGTGACCAATGGGGTATTCTACCGATTTTTTATATATGTTTTTCTGATAATATATAAAAATCTAAGATTATTGGTAAAAACGCGATGTTAAATTCGAATTCGTAGGTAAGATATTAATTTTTGTATGTTTGAAATTATTCGTGACTTCATAGTTACGAGTTGGTTATGCGTCTCATGTCCAGTTGCACCGTTGACACTTTTTAAGTGTTCCTTAAATAGACAATATCGTATCGAAACGTCAAATGAGTAATTGAATATTGCTGTTAAAATTTCGATTTGCATTTTTTTTTGTTTAAGCCTAGCTTAAAATTTAAGGGTCAGCGTTAGGGGTTCAACTGGGCATCTGCATTGTCTGCATTAGGCATATACTTTTATTAATAATAATCTTCTTTTCTCGTTATATTACTTGGTAATGAGTACACAAATAAAGAAAAAAAATGTTTAAAATAAATAAATTATTTCAAACTATTTCATGAAACATTTTGACAATGTCTGTAGGATGACAGTAGTGTTGCTATTGGCAACGAAAATGACCGATAGATGCAACACCGATTTTACAAAATGGCTGGCGCAAAGAGTAATGGTCAAATTTGTACAGTGTGAGACAGGGAAATAAATAAATAAAGTTAATATATTTTTAAATGTAAATTGATTTGAAGTTCAATATTGTTTAAAGGGAATTATAACAACCGTAAACACAACAGTTTGATTACTTTTTTAAACAAGTTTATAATTTTACCAACAGGCGGCTACGCTTTTATTTTCTTCGCCAATAGTTGTTAATTAAATTCAAACAAAACAAAGAATAGTAGGTTTAAATCACCGGAATTCATTCGAAATCTTACGATAATAACCGATTAATAGGTTTGGGGCATCCCCAGGGACTATGTTGTCACTTTTACAATAATTAGCATTTTTATACAAGAAAGTAATATTTCATAATTTTCTTTTTACTAAAACTCATAATTTAACGTATACTACCTTATAATTATTGAAGTTTACTATTTCTTTGCGGTGGTAGAGTACCCCATTTGAGTACATTGATTTTTACAAATCGACAAGTGTACCCGTATTTTTGACATTTGAACGACACAGTATTTATATCAGAATACAGAATTGCATATTTTTTAATATTTTCGTGTTTTTATTTACATTTTTTGATGAAAAACTTATATAAACAAGTTATGACGAAATATATGAATATTAATTTTTCCTCAACAATCTTGATAATATACTTCAACTTAAATATTTATTATAAATTAAAATATTTACTAACCGATATGCGATAAGATTGATATAATTGTGCGAGACCCACATAAGAATTTACGCTATACAATCCATAATTTTTAGGAATTATATCTAAGAATATCTGGCCCAAATAAATCCTGTAGCAGCTAAAGATGCACTTTGGGTTAGACTTAGCTGATCAGCTGGTCTAGCAAAATCACTGATACTTGCAGCGACTAATCCCTGAAAAAATATCCCTTAACAATTTAAATATTATTTTTAATTGTGTTTACCCATTTGACTACTGGAGACCAGAAGAATACGGTTTTCGAGCCTGAAAAAAATGAATTTTAAAAAGATTTGTATGTAGAATTTGAAAATCATTACCTGCAGGGTGATTCCACAATGGTTGTAATTTTGGAGGGACGAATTTATCGAAAAATAAAATAGTCTTTTGATAAAGTCGAGACGACATTGTAATAAAATTAAATTCATGAGAATACTAAAAGACCTTGAATAATATTTCGCATAAGTGTTTAAGACATAAATAAACATATATCGTGCGTAATATATGATTAAGATAACTATATATTACGGAAATAATCATCTATGTTACAATAAATTATTTCATCTGGGGCTTAATGCAAGAACAACCGATGTCAACATTTCGTAATTTTGGGAATGACTGATCTAAAATCAACAAAATAAAATCAGTGATAATAATACCGAGAAATCAACCGAAAACTATTTATGGTTCAGGCACAGCCTTCTCTAATATACAAGCCGTGCTGCTGAAACTTGACAACGCTGTTGAGAGTCATACTGTCGAAGAATTGCGCGCGGCGACTCGTATGTGCACAGTATTTTTGTATTTATTTTTGAGTAAAATCCAAAAAAATAAGTTTTTGTTCAATTTTATAATTTCCAACGATGTTGTCTTACTATATAGAAAATAATTTTTAATTAAATAACACAAATTAAAAGTAAAAACATTACCTTCAATATCATATTAACAATAACAAGTTTCTAAAGGATTTTATTTACTTAAGAGCTAAACAAAACTTGTAAAGTAATTTTTGTTGATCGTAAAATGCATACTGTGAGCTAGAATGTCTAATATTGAAATAATTACTTATTAATAATGAAAAATAAAGAAAAATAACTTTAGTTTCTGTTAGTGTTTTACTTCATCTTTTGGTATTATTTTATAGCTAAATGCCTCGTGTGTATCAGGTTGTAAATCGAACTACAGTTCGCAATTAAAGAAAGAAGATTATCAAACTACTTTATACCACAGAATCCTGAATTATACAAAAAATGGATTAAAGCTATTCCACGAAAACAATGGACCCCTACGTTCACATCAGTAGTGTGTGCAAAACATTTTTCAAAAAGTGATATTATTGAATATGGATAATGAATATTTTAAGGAGGATTGTCAATTCCTACAGAGGCTGCAACGATAATATTTATACACATGTATGCTATTTTGTAATACATTATTAATGATAATGATTTAAAATATAAATTTCTTAGATTTAAGCCTCAACAAAAATTATTATGTGATCTGAGCATTCACAGTCTGAAAAATGATTCCTTTTCTGACGATGTTTGTAATATTTTTGTGTTTGTGGCGAGGACTATATACATATTATGAATATGTTAAGTCATGTTTTTACCAACATATTGCTTAACAATTATGTAAAAAATAAAAACGGATGAAACTTGCCAGCCGTTTGATGCAATGCTGGTTGCAGCGATTAGGGCAACTTTAAAAACGAAATATTGCTTTTAATTCTTACAATATTTTTAGTAAATTAAACTCAAATAAGTAATAAAATTATGAATATTATTAAAATTTGTCAAAATTTATTACAAAATCGTGAATCACAGAAATTCCTCCCGGTGGATTTTTTTACAAATATGTATATAATAGAATTTTATTGAAGTATTATGCACAGTAAATTTTAATTTTTTTGTATTTCTAGAAGATACTGAAAATGAATAAAATTTAGGTTTTTTAGAGTAAATCATTTATTGTGGACGTTGTGCAAATTCAAAAATTGTTAAATATATATATATATATATATATATATATATATATATATATATACATATCTCCATGATTTTTTTATTAATAATTACCGGTTGATATAGAAAATATAAGAAGCAACTCGTTACCGTTAGGAGTAATATTTATTTTTATCTCAAAAATAAATGTTATATGGTCCAGTATATCATCATAAATAATTATAACACATGTTAAACAAGTATTTCAGTTTGCATATATGAGCAAACTATTGTAAAATATGGCGTTTTAAATTAAAAAATTAATTTTTTAAAGAAACTGATATGTGAAATGTGCTGCCTCTACCTCTGCGCTTAAACAGTTAAACACTAAAACTGTTACACTGTGAAAAATACATACATAGATCCATATTTGTAAAGTAGTGTTATTTTACTATTTAAAATAGTTATTCACTCTTATTTCAGCTCGGTACTTGAAACGTTCTATAATTTTCAAGCGCTCTTGTATTCGTTATCTGTTGTATTTGTTTTGTTATACTTCTTTAATTGATTCTGTTATTTTGATTATTTTCGTTGTTTTGATTGTTTTTGTTACTTTTGTTCGTATATTTTTATCGCCAGCTGACACTGAATTATTTCAAAGGGAATTATGAAATAATTTCAATTCATTTTGACATCATTAATATGAATAAGATTATATGAAAACCATCAACTAAAATGCCTGAAGCTTACGCACTATTAAAATAATAAAAATTAAATTAAACTTATTTCTGAGCTTTAATTCAATTGTACTGAATTATAAATAGAAGAGGAAATAATTCAATATACACTTCTAGGGTATTTAGAATATTGTTTAAGTACATTAGAAAATTATAAAAAAAAATCTGATGTGGCCAGCACATAACCTCTCGCCGTATATTTTACCTGGCTGTATGCATAAAGCAAAGAATATTTTTATAAATACAAATAATATATTCATATAAATCTATGACGTATAAACTTCTTTATTATTCAATAATAGCATGTCTCAACATAAAGATATTTTACCATAAATTATGTTACAATAAATTACAAAGTAGAGTTTACCATATATAAATATTAGGCTGGTAACAGCAATTTTCAATTCGAACAACCTTGTTTACTTTCTCTTCATATTCTTCTAGTAAAAACATTAATTTTGGGCGGTCTAAAATGTATATATCTGGATTGTGCATCTATTCTTATATATCTTCTTTTACATTTTATTTTTTCATACTTGTTATATCTAAATAACCTTAATTCCCTTTAATAAAGTGACGGATAGATTGCACTCCCATTATTCTTATATCGATGTGTAATTTTGTCAATATTTACAACTTACTTGAGAAGAATTTGATAGCTTTTTCACAATTCAAAGTTACTCTAGTCTACAGTACTGGTGTACATTGTCCCATAATGTTTGAAACAAATTTAAGTCCTTCAACCTAGACTTGTCATCTCCATAATAGTCACAGATCAAGAATTAAGGGATTCTCCAAATACATTTTTCTTTCATTACTCATTATTTCTGACACTGACATTTATCTGTCAGTTACAAATAATTTAAATTTGCAACTATTTTTCATGGCATCCTTTCGGTTGTAAAATTAATTACAACATTATTTTATATATTATATTCCTTTTATCTCTAAATCTATAAAATATGTATAAAAATATTTAAATGTATCAGAAAGAGAATTTATTTTTCTTTAATATTATCAAGAAAAATTTTCAAAAAATAATATTTAGAAGATTTTTTTTCAAGAATCTTCTACTTCCGGTTGTCCAATTGTTACCAAAACCTTTTCAGATCTTCCCATGAATGTCCGATTGGGAAATACGTTGTTAAACAAATATAAAGTCTTATAGTTTTTGAGTAACCGTCCTTCCAACATCCCACACACACACATCCACACACACACACACACACACACACACACACACACACACACAGACATCATCGTAAAAATGTTAAAATCGGATTGTAGGGACCTTAAAACGTGCTTATTCAATAAAATCTAGATATGCGATTTTTAGCATGAATCCAATACCTCTCTTAGCGAGAGGTAAAAATAGGCCGATGAATTATAACTTGAGACTCGTAGGTACATATGTATATTAAGGTATTAATATTTTGAACACATCTGTTATTTTAGTCCCCACTTCATAAAATACACTCGTATAGTGGAATCCCGCTGCACGAAAAATTTAGGCTGATCGTCCATTGGAACCATATTTGACCGAATAGAAGTTGCTCGAATACGGCACCCTAATTCTATTTGAATTCATTATTATACATTATAGATACTATAGTAATCGAAAAATTTACTCCTGTTTCTCATTAGTTTTTCATGTAGGTAATGAAATTCTCCTAGAGGTATTTATGGATATTAATCACTATCCATGCTTTAATATTAGCTAGCGATTCTGGCGGAGTGAAACTATTTTTGTCTGATGTGATTCGGTTGTAGTCATTGATTATATATACTAACGTACGTTAGTATATATAATCAATGGTTGTTGTGAACGAGGTTTACATCGCACGACCTAATCGGTCGTAAGTCGGGCGACCTCCTACTCGGGCAAATTCTCTTCCAGTGGAAGACCAGTCTTATTATGCGAATTTGGTCGCAAACTCATTTCTAACTCGTATGAATTTCTCCTCCGTATACAAATCATAATTACTAAATTACTTCTTCCGATAAAGTTACCTATTTCTACTTAAATTATTTTGTAAAAAAAATATTGTATCCTACATATTACTTTTTAAATTTTGGAAAATAAGTAATTGAAAAATTAATTGATTTTGAAAAGTACCTATGTACATTATTACAATACTAATTAGTGTTGCTCGCAAGCATTATATATTTAAATTTCTATTGTTATTATAGTATTAGGATCAATTGCTTTCTGTAGTAAATCATTTTAGCTTTACAAGTAGATACACATAAATAAATTCGTATCATCACGGTATATTACCCATTGGTATCAATTTGCTTTGTAGAAAGATATCGATAATGATGATGACATATTTCTATCGTGCGGACGTTTACCAGGCGTTATCTCACGGGCACTCTTTACTGGCGTAGAGAGTGTACCATGGGAGTCACTGTCGTGCCATTACGAAATAATTTTGGCTTCGGTCGGGATCGAACACGGGTCACCAGATTCGCGACCAGACACTCACGCACACGGCAAAGAGACCCTGTATATAGGGTGTAACATCAAAACCGACCACCGCCATTATTTTCTTTATTATTATAGTTACAAAAAAATACTATAGAACAAAGTTGTAGGAGACCAAGGGGGGACATCTCATTAGAGAAGAGAATATTTTTTTAAACAATTGGTTTTCAAGTTACAACATAAAGTTATATTTTTTCAAATGGGATTATATATATATATATTTTTTATGTTTATTCGATAGAGTATTTTTTTTCTGAATTCAACCATGAGATTGTTTTATGTCCTTACATAACAAAAATATTGAGAAAAATTCAATTGAAATTTCAATAAATTTAATTTTTATACATATTTTTCAGTATGCTATGAATAAAAACAATTGAGCTTAAATTAAAATGAAACAAATATTTGTTGAAAACATTATAAACAGTGTTCTATTTGATTTCTATCCTAAATAATTCAAATTGACAAATAGTAGTTTTTGTTTTTCATATATAGCCTACTGAAAAATGATTAGAAAAACCAAATTTACTTAAATTTCAATCGCATTTTTTTCAATATTTTTATTATGTAAGGATATAAAACTGATACATGATTGAATTCAGAATAAAATACGCTATCGAATAGGCATAAAAATATGTATAATCCCATTTGAAAAAAATAAACTTTGTGTTGCAAATTTAAAACCACTGGTTTAAAAAAATATTTTCTTCTTAAATAGGATGTCCCCTTGGTCTTCTACAATTTTGTTCTATAGTATTTTTTTTGTAATTTTAATAATAAAGAAAATAATGGCGGTGGTCGGTTTTGGTGTTACATCCTGTATATGTATATATGTAGTTACATTACAAAAAGAAAGGCTGCAAGACAATAACATCATAAACAAATACGATTAATAGAAAGACAAAATTTCATTGTCATTTCAGTATACATAAACATTTAAAAAACAGAAATTAATTAAATTCAATGTGTACCTATTTACTTTGTGACAATACATTGATTTAATAATACGATCCACCGATCCTGTAGAGGCATGTTGATTAGTTAACAATTTGCTGAAAATGTTACTAGGGGTGAATTGTGAAAGAACGTTATATAATTATACTTTTTCTAAGAATGTTATTAGGGGTGAATTGTGCAGTTTAGTCTGGTCGTTCAGAATTTATTGATTTTCTTATTTCTATTACTAGTAGCTCTAGTTTGGGTCACGTGACTGTTGACCTTACAAGCAGATATGAGGCCCATGTCAGAATGACAGCTATATTATGTACTTACATATGTACATAACTTACAAAAAAAAAGTTATAGTAATTGCTCACTCCAAATTTCATTATTTCATAAATAAATATATGGTATTGAGGATATGATTGGTATTATGAACATTCCTGTTACATGTTACAATACATATCGAAATTGTTACACAAAAATTCAATTCTTTTTTCCTGTTTTGATTCACATTAATGCAAGAAACGCTGAAAGAATTTTTAATAATATTAAGTTGAACTGTATATATAACTTTGCTCTCCCCGACTTATTACATGTTTATATTATGTTTGTAATAATAAAAAAAAAATCGTTACGTGTTGGTTTCCTCCATTTTTGTTACCCGAGCTTTTTCGTATCCGAGGTAGCCTCAGTCCCAATTAACTTGGATAATCGAGATTCTACAGTAATATTTTAATTTGAATTTACATTTTTTAATTATATATTTATGAGATTTGAACCGAATCTGAATTTAAAACAGTTTAAATTCAGTTTAGGTTTATTGACTTTAACAAATAAATGTTCGATTCGGGTTCAGGTTTATCAAAAATTTGGGTTTTCGATTCAGGTTCAGTTTCAGATCCCTAACCTTTCTGTGAAATTTAACACTATTAATATTGATTATAAGTGTCATTACATCTGTGATTTAATCTGTAGCAATAAACCTCTTTAAGATTTTACTACACTGATTATTATTGCAATAAGTATTATGGGGTCCCGTGGCTGTGTGCCTGAGTGTCTGGTCGCGAATCTGGGGACCCGGGTTCGATCCCGACCGACGCCAAAAATTACTTCGAATTTTAATGACACAAAATTGACCCGTGGTGCATTCTCCACGCCAGCAATGAGTGCCCGTGAGGTGACATCTGGTAAGCGCCCGCACGGTACAAATATTTCATCATTACCGATATCTGTGTACAAAGCAGATTGGCAAACCCTGCAATGGGTAATATGCCGTGAAGATATATTTATTTGTTTATTTAAGTATTTTCTTGTTTTATGACATGACATTGGTTAAATGGATGCCGATATTTATAGGTTCCTTTACTGTTGGACTTTGGTTGTTTTTTATATAAAAATATCAGTCTCATTTTATATCGGTCTAATGATTATAGTAATTAATATTGCTTTTTGAATTTTACTAAAATAAATGTGTAATTAAAGAAAGAAGCTAGTGATTAATATTGTTAACATTTGTTGTTTAAAACAGGTGTACCTCCCGAAATTGTTGATCCAGATCAAGATACTCAACCTGCTATAGAAGAAGGAAGCTATGTAACATTGAAATGTACTGTGCGAGGAACTCCACATCCAAGAATTATTTGGAGAAAAGAAAATAAAGTAGTAAGTAAAAATAACTGATTTTATATTATTTTTATTTCAAAATTTCATTATTTAAGTATAAATTTAATACAATTGGTTCCCGCAATACTATTTCTTTATTTAGGTTAATTATAAATAATATTTTAGCACTACAGGCCAAGTTGGCCCCTGGCTTGTTTAATAATATTTCTCCACTCAGTTCTATTTCGTGCCACATTTTTACAGTTTTTAATTTTTAGTTTATCTATGTCCTTTAACACTGCACTCTTCCGCGTCGTCCTTGGTCTCCCTCTTCCCCTGCTGGTAGCTGACCCTCTTTCGAACACCGATTTTGCTGCTCTGCTCATTGGTAGTCTCTCTATATGACCCAGCCATCTCAATCTCTGACACTTTATCACATCAATTATACTTGGTTCATTAAACAAGTCCACCACTTCTTTATTAGTTCTTTTAAACCATACTTCCCCGACTTTAACACCACCCAAAATTTTCCTTAATATTTTTCTTTCCCACACTTCTAGTTTAATTAAATTTTGTTGATTTAACACCCACAGCTCGCACCCGTATACTACAGTTGGTCGAATTATTGTTTTATAAATTTTCAGTTTTAAACCTCTGGAAATTTTCTTATCCTTGAGTATTTTTTGAACTGATCCTACACTTTTGGAGCCTTTCAGTATTCGACTCTGAATATCGTAATCTTCTCTGTTGTCATTTCCAATTGTAACCCCTGAATAAATGAATTTTTCTATTTCTTCAAACTTGTATGTTCTATTTCTTTCTTTAATCATTTTTAGACAAGATTCTTCATTTTTGTTCCCTCCTCGTAAAACCATGTACTTTGTTTTCTCTTCATTTACTTCTAGCCCTACTTTCCTTGCTTGCTCTTCTAAATTTTTAAAAACTTTGGTAATTTCTGTTTTGGAGCGAGTTATGATTGCAATATCGTCCGCATACGCTAAAATCTGGTGTCTATGATCGTATATTGTTTCGTTTGTGTATAGAGCACTCTTCCTTATAACCCATTCCAAAACCAGGTTGAACAAAATTGGTGACAAAGGATCTCCTTGTCTTAGACCTCTGGTTACAGTGAAACTATTCGATATATTGCCGTCAACTAGTACTTTACATTTTGTGTTTTCTTGTGACATTTTGATTAGGCGTATTAATTTCTCTGGTATCTTGAAAGTATTTAAAATTTGATATAGTTTTCCTTGGTTGATAGTATCATATGTCTGTTTAAAATCTATGAAAAGTATATGTACCGGGAGGTTGTTTTCATAACGTTTTTCTAAAATTTGCTTCAGGGTAAAAATTTGGTCAATGGTAGATTTGTTTTTTCTAAAACCGGCTTGATAATCCCCTAAAATTTCCTCAATTTCACCTTTCGGTCTGTCTCTAATACTGATGGCTAGAATTTTATAAGCAACGTCTAACAGAGCTATTCCTCTGTAGTTGGAGCATAATGAGTGATCGTCTTTTTAAATATAGGGTATAACAATGACTCTTTCCATCTTTCAGGCATTTGTTCGTGTTCCCAAACTTATTTTATTATTTCATATATGTGTTGTTGCAGTTTCTCTCCCCCATTTTTGAACATATCAGCCCCTATCCCATTTTCTCCTGAGCTTTTCCCATTATTTAGGTTTTTAATATTTTTTTTAATTTCCTGTAAATTTGAAGGTTGACTTTCAATGGTGTTGTTTTTCTCCTCTATTGGTTCCATCTCCATTTCTGATTGATCAAAATAATTATCCCCCTGTTAATCTTGCAGAATACTTGTTTAACTGTATGTGCTCTTTTTTCATTTTTTGTTTCTTGGTAAAAGTTTTTAATTTCTTTATTTTGATAGTTAATTTTTTCAGCCATCATTTTTTTTGTCTCTACATAATGCTTTTGCTTTTCTTTTTTCTTGTGCATATATTCTTTTTTCTTCTGTTTCACAAGTTAGTACGCTCAGCCTTGCTTGATTTCTTCTTTCTAAAGCTTTTTTACAATCTTCATCGAACCAATTTCGTTTTTCACTTTTTTTCTCTTTAGTTAATATCTCCTTTGCTGCAGTTTGTATAATTTGCTCAGTACTTTCCTATAACTTATATACCGCATGTATATTAGCTCGTGTTATCCGACTTTCTATAGCGTCTACGTATAACTTCTTTTCGTTTTCATTTGCCAGTTCTTTTATATTCATTTTTTCTTTCTTTCGTAAATTAGATTTTTTATTTTGAGGAACATCCTGTTTAATTTTTACTTCTACCATAAAGTGATCCGAGTTAGCATACGCACCCCTTCGAGATCTAATATTTCTTATCGCACTACAATGCTTATTTTCAATTAAAATATGGTCTATTTGATTGCATACATTCCCGCCGGGTTTTAGCCAAGTTCCTGTATATATCTCTTTTCTCTGAAAATGTGTACTCATTATTTTCATCTGATGTTCTGTTGCGAATTCAATTAGCATTGTACCATTTTCATTTGAAATATCGTGCTTGCTAAAACCTCCCGTAATCCTTTTGTAGATTTCTTCATTTCCTATTTTTGCGTTCAGGTCACCAATGATTATTTTAATGTCGTAATTGGGAATAGAAAAATAAAATAAATAAATATTTCATCACGGCATATTACCCATTGCTGGGTGTGCCAATCTGCTTCATACACAGATATCGGTAATGATGGAATATTTGTACCGTGCGGGCGCTTACCAGGAGTCACCTCACGGGCACTCATTGCTGGCGTGGAGAGTGCACCACAGGGGTCAATTTTGTGCCATTAAAATGCGATGTAATAGAATTTAATATTTTATACATTTCATCACATACTTTTTCTTTTTCCTCTATCTCCTTTTTATTTGTGTGTGCGTGTACATTTATGATACTGATTTTTCTCTGAATACCTTTAATTCTGATTTTACACATCCTTTCTGATATTGGGCTGAAATCTATGACAGACTCCTTTAGTCTTTTATGTACTGCAAAGCCAGTCCCGAAAAAACTAGTTTCCCATCCATTTCTAAACAATATATAATCTTCTGTTAATTAAAAATATAAAAACACCTTTCATTTTTGCTTTTTACCTCTCGCTAAGAGAGGTATTGTATTCATGCTAAAAATCGCATATCTAGATTTTATTGAATAAGCACGTTTTAAGGTCCCTACAATCCGATTTTAACATTTTTACGATGATGCCTGTGTGTGTATGTGTGGATGTGTGTGTGTATATATGTGTGTGTGTGTGTGTGTGTGTATGTGGGATGTTGGAAGGACGATTACTCAAAAACTATAAGACTTTAAATTTGTTTAACTACGTATTTCCCAATCGGACATTCATGGGAAGATCTGAAAAGGTTTTGGTAACAATTGGACAACCGGAAGTAGAAGATTCTTGAAAAAAATTCTTCTAAATATTATTTTTTTTAATTTTTCGTGGTAATATTAAAGAAAATTAAATTCTGTATCTGATACATTTAAATATTTTATTATATATTCTATATATTTAGAGATAAAAGAAATATAATATATAAAATAATCTGTTGTAATAAATCAGCCGAAAGAATGCCATGGAAAATAGTTGAAAATTTAAATTGTCAAAAAATGTCAGTGTCAGAAATCCGGAGACATTACTGAAGATTTTTTCTGGGAAGTACATACATTATATTATTTCTTGTTGCATTAATAGTTTAATATTATAGGTATATTACACATACCCTTCATATATGCTGTTACTTCCGACAATGAATTGGAAACATCTCGAAAAATTAAAAGAGTAGGACAAAATTTCTTCATAGCATGAATTTAAATTTAAAAAAATTAAATATATGGAATAGATATAACAAGTAGAATTTTTGGTGTAGAGTGTAAAGCTGCGTTCAGAGCTACTGAATTATAAATTACAATTAGTAATTACAATTAGTAATCGGTCGGAGCTAAAAACTACCGATTTAAAAGCTGAAATAGCGTTTAGAATTAGCACTTAGTGAAAGTGACATCTGTTGAAAAATCGATGAAGTGATCTAAATAAATAAAAAAAATTAAATGATTTTTATTAAACAGTTGTAAATAGAATAGTATTTGTTATTTGAATACTATAATTGACGGATAAAAATATTTCGGATCATAACATTTTCGATTGTGATAAAAATTGGGTTAAGAAACGATAAACAATGAGACATTCTATCGGTCGGTCTGCTGTGGCAAGTAGATATAATAATAGTAGATACAGTCCATATGATGTAACTTGGCGAGTTGGGGCAATTCACATTATCACTGCGGTCATGGGAAAGTTATAAAATCCATAGGCGTACCGAAGAAAAACGAAGTTCAATAAAATTACGAATATTACAAAAAAAAATCTGATGTGGCCAGCACATAACCTCTCGCCGTATATTTTACCTGGCTGTATGCATAAAGCAAAGAATATTTTTATAAATACAAATAATATATTCATATAAATCTATGACGTATAAACTTCTTTATTATTCAATAATAGCATGTCTCAACATAAAGATATTTACCATAAATTATGTTACAATAAATTACAAAGTAGAGTTTACCATATATAAATATTAGGCTGGTAACTGCAATTTTTAATTCGAACAACGTTGTTTACTTTCTCTTCATATTCTTCTAGTAAAAACATTAATTTTGGGCGGTCTAAAATGTATATATCTGGATTGTGCATCTATTCTTATATATCTTCTTTTACATTTTATTTTTTCATACTTGTTATATCTAAATAACCTTAATTCCCTTTAATAAAGTGACGGATAGATTGCACTCCGATTATTCTTATATGGATGTGTAATTTTGTCATTATTTACAATTTACTTGAGAAGAATTTGATAGCTTTTTCGCAATTCAAAGTTACTCTAGTGTACAGTACTGGTGTACATTGTCCCATAATGTTTGAAACAAATTTAAGTCCTTCAACCTAGACTTGTCATCTCCATAATAGTCACAGATCAAGAATTAAGGGATTCTCCAAATACATTTTTCTTTCATTACTCATTATTTCTGACACTGACATTTATCTGTCAGTTACAAATAATTTAAATTTGCAACTATTTTTCATGGCATTCTTTCGGCTGTCAAATTTATTACAACAGATTATTTTATATATTATACTTCTTTTATCTCTAAATCTATGGAATATGTTTAAAAATATTTAAATGTATCAGAAAGAGAATTTATTTTTCTTTAATATTATCAAGAAAAATTTTCAAAAAATAATATTTAGAAGATTTTTTTTCAAGAATCTTCTACTTCCGGTTGTCCAATTGTTACCAAAACCTTTTCAGATCTTCCCATGAATGTCCGATTGGGAAATACGTTGTTAAACAAATTTTAAGTCTTATAGTTTTTGAGTAACCGTCCTTCCAACATCCCACACACACACATCCACACACATCCACACACACACACACACACACACACACAGACATCATCGTAAAAATGTTAAAATCGGATTGTAGGGACCTTAAAACGTGCTTATTCAATAAAATCTGGATATGCGATTTTTAGCATGAATCCAATACCTCTCTTAGCGAGAGGTAAAAAGAAATTATTTATACAAAAAAATATATTACAAATATTGGAATGAATTATTTATTATATAAATCATATTATAATTAATTATTTTTTAAATTAATAAAGTTAAGAAAATAAAATTTCTATTGCTATTGAGAAAAAAAATGCACCAACGCTTATGTATGAATATAACTTCTTGGGTTGAAAAGTACCTGACACCCCGAGTTTGAGTGTATTAGGATGAAATTTGCTTTGTGTAAGGCAATAAAACATAGTAAAATCACTATTTCACTTCTGAAGCTGTGCGGCATCGAAGTAAAAGTAAATATTTGACAAACGCAACTTAGGAATAGTGAACTGAATTACATTCTTTTGGGTCGCCAAGTTAAATCGTATGGAGTGTACATGTGGTTGATCTTGAACTGTTGAACTTGGTTTTAAGATTTTAATAAACACGGTGAACACTTTATTTCACTAGTTCAACAACAAAGTATTTTATGGGATAAAAAAAACATGAATTTTAAAAACACTTAATTTCAGTAACAATATTGCTGTTACTGCAATTCTTCGCCTTTGTACAATTTTATTTATTACAATATCCTGCATTGTAATTATATGCACAGCTATTGAAAATAGGTTATACGAGCTGTCGTTGCTGTTTGAAGTTTCTGTCAGAAAGAGACAAAATGATATATCTGTCGCATTCTCGCACTAATTGTAAATGAAAAGTTAGGAGTTTGTATACTTTCCACTTAACACTTACAATTAACGTCTTAATTTTGTCGCTGTGTACGCAAGCGTTGTTTCCCATAAGTCAAAGTGCGTGTATTAATTGCAAGTACTAATTGTAATTAATACACTTACTGTTTTCTTTCTTTAGCTGAACGGATCTTTACCAAGACATCGTCTTCTAAGCGATGGAAATCTCCAAATTGTTGGATTGTATAGACACGATGCAGGAGATTACGAATGCATAGCAGACAATGGTGTTCCTAGTCCAGCTAGAAAGAATATTCATTTAACTGTTACAGGTATATTTTATATAATTTTATAACATAATAACTAAAGTTTTGGATTTAGTAATGAGGTTGAGGAATGAAAAAGCTATCGAAACTCATAATACTTTCGATTAAACACTTTTGGCATTATCTATATTTAAATATACAGGGTGTTAATACTAAGTCATTACACCCGAAAATGGTAGATAGAACTCATTAAAACAAACAACTTTTCTTAGCTCAAATTTTTGATTTGGAGCTCCAGTTCATATTTATTGGCGTTCTCTTGTTTTTCGAAAAATCGTCATAACTCCCTTATTTTAAGGAATATTTAAAAAATACAAAAACTTTCAGCATTTGATTTCGATTCTCTAAAACACTTGTATTTACAATTATTTTCTATTTCATCAAATAACAAAATGGCGACCAATCAAAAATTTCAAAACAAGATATTATGAAAACTACCCCATCGATTTTCGAGAATAAAACATTTATAAAATCCATAAACTTTCTACTACAATATTTGTCTGAAACATTTTTTTCTATCTGGCCAAAAAAAGTTTTTATTCAAATTGAATTGCAAGATAAATTTTAACAAACTGCAACAATCATTTAAAACAAAGTAGGCTTGCTGCCATTAAACAAGAAAAACAAGAAACAAACAAGAAAAATAAAACAATAAACAATGAAACAACAAGGGTGGGATTAAATATGATTTTCAATGTGGCCACCATTCGCAGCAACGCAAGCCCGGAGCGTGCATTGATGTTGGTGGAGACCTTCGCAAGGACTGCCTGCTTCTCTTTTATATCTTCTGCTGCAGCCATGATTCTAGCCACTAGTTATAACTCTGTGTTCACCGGTGTCTCGTAAACACAGGTCTTCATCTGACCCCAAAAAAAAAGAAATCTAGTGAAGTTAGGTCTTCGAGCTTCCTGTGCATTACGCCTTGCCTCCCCAAAAACCAGAAGCATGTCAAGAAGTTCAACGTTTTCATAATGATGCATGTTTACGTATAAATTATGCAAAATACGAACGTACAAACGGACATCACGTGCGCTAAATTTGAAGTAACTTGTTTTTGAGTACTTGTCAAATCTAATCTCTTTTTTGTTTCTTTGTTTTCAGAAGCTACTTCGTTTTAAATGCTTTTTTTTTAGTATGTTAATACTTATGCAAGCCAAATAAGTGAATAAAAACTCTTTTTTTTGGACAAATAGAAAAAAATGTTTCAGACAAATATTGTAATAGAAAGTTTAAGGATTTTAAAAATGTTTTATTTTCAAAAATCGATGGGGTGGTTTTCAAAATATCTTGTTTTCAAATTTTTGATTGGTCGCCATTTTGTTATTTGATGAAATAGAAAATAATTTTAAATACAAGTGTTTTAGGGAACCGAAAGCAAATGCTGAAAGTTTTTGTATTTTTTAAATATTCCTTAAAATTCTATCTACCATTTTCGGGTGTAACGAGTTAGTATTAACACCCTGTATATTTAAATATTAGACTTCGTGGTTTTTTTGTAATTTTATATCGAACTCAGAAATAGTCAATACATTTTCAGATGGTACATTCAGAAATGAGTAAGAAGTTGTTTATATATTTATTTATTTCAAAACAGAAGAAAACAGTAGAGAGTCGATTATTTAAACTACTTTGTAACGGAGACTCATTCGAATAATCAAATGTTCAGATAATTAACAATTATTTTTTAATTTGAGTTAACTTAGGTTTTCTGATATAAAAAAATAAATAAAACATTATAAATAAGCAAAAAATATATACATTACAGATAAAAAAAAATACGGTTTTAAAATATAGTCATTAATTATATTTTTTTTTTCAAATTTAAACGTCTTTTCTTCGCCGCCAATTCACGCATACAGTAACAAAAGCTGAGTCCGTGTTCGATTGATTGGCGATGTTTGACTACCGTTCGGTTAATCGACTCAATTTATTCCTATACCAACGTTTCGATGAGTGCGTTCCGCGCGGTCGAATTCCACGCGGTCGAAATCCCAGGCGGTCGAAATCCCACGCGGTCGAAATCCCACGCCGTCGAAAAGATCCCCCACCACTTTGTCCGTTGAGCATAAATTCAAATATTCCCAGCTCGTCGAATCCCGCCCGGTCGAACTGTTACACGATACAAATCCATCGTCGTAGTAAGACCGGAACCACTCTCTATATCGATCGTATTGCATTCAAACAATCTATGCTGCGTGGTAGTTCCGAGTGAAATGTATAGATGGTAATGCATTTTGCCAGTGGACCATGTCATGTCAAAGATAATATATTAAGAAGAAATTTATAAACATATATTATTTATAACACCATATACAACGGACTATTTAATGAATGGAGCAGAAAAAAAATTACCTATACATTTTTAGTAAAATTATTGATATTCTTGGCCCGCCATTTTAGATTAGCTGTTATATTAAGCTGTCCATTCTTTATTTCCGTTGTAAAATAGAGACAATTAGTAGGATATGATCGCTGCACGTTGACTATACATTTAAACTTTTTTTTTTTTTATATGTTGTATTCCCTGCTATAATTGTTTATTGCAATTATTTTGCGTTTCAATATAATCATGGTTTATTTATATTCACTTTACTACTACACTGTGGAATCCTTAAAAATAAAACTAACATAACACCCGTTACAAAGTTTAAATGTATGAGAATAACAAATGTGTGTAAATAATTTTATTCGCAGATATTAAGGGTACTTACCAAGGATCATTTCAGGGGCTTTCAAAGCTGTCGTGTATAGAGCCCCACAGGGGTCACCATCTTTCGATTTTAAAATTCAAAATAACTTTTTCTAGTTGACGTTTATTCGGATTCGATCCATCAGAACCATAACTCCAGTCTTATACTTATAATAATAATGAAAATCAATTATACTCACATTCTTTCCGTTATATAAAACTATTTTGGATGTTGATTTTTTAAATTATAAAAAAATTATATCGAAAACAAAAAACCAAGTAGGTTTATTAAATAGTATACAATAAATTGCGACGTAAGTCATAAGCGAGTAGTGCAACTACACAATTATATAAAAGCTTAACATATTTGTTGCACATTATATTTTTTTAGGATCAATGATGTGTTAACATATTTTTTTACTCTGAAATTCGAAGAAGTACCTTATATAATATTATACTCGCCGTCTAATATGTATGGATTGATGCTTAACTTTTTTCGTTCACCGCACCCTGTCCCTTGCCCTGCGGTGTTACCGCTTCTTCATAACTTTGCATTTTCAACTTTGCCCCTGAATTGGCAGCAGTGTAGAAATCTGCAGTCATACTCATTTAACGGTAACTATAGTAAATATGATTTTCTGTTCAAATGTCTGTATATATTAAACACATTTGCAATTAAAAAGTGTACTGTATAAATTGGCGCCAAATTACACTACCTGTGACGTCCAAGAAATACTAGCCAATGACAGAACTAAAAAGAAAAAATTTGAAAAGTAATTAATTTTTCTTATTTAATTATAAAAATATTAATGCTTACTGCAAAATAATCTTTACAGAATGATTTTATAAATGGTTGTATCTTTTCTTGAGATAACCATTTAATTCTTTTTTCTTCGTTTTGAGGCACTAAAACTATTTTTTTTACCATTATTACTTCTATTTGGGCACACTAGCACATGACTCTTTTCTACAACCATGTTTGGGTCTGTACAAAATATAAAAATCAATAATATGGATAAATCTACTTGCTAATATATAATTGATAGCTGTCACAGCTGTCATTTGTTTAAATTCTGTCGGGAAATGTAAGCCACTCCCTTATTGGTTAGTATTTTTCTGACGTCATCAGGCGACAGGAAAGGAGACAATTTTCTCATGAATAGAGAGTAATATAAAAGAAAATAAACGAATTCGGGTTAAATATTTTTTCTTATTCTTTTGATTAAACCAAAGAAAAAAATCGTGCAACATCTTATTCAATAAAAATAATCATAATTTGAAAATATTTTACGCACAACTGCATTAAAATTGTTTGTTTACATCTTAGTTACCATGGCGGAAACTGAATGACTGTATTCGTACGGTAATATTATTACTGACATCGTTCTTAACACATTTTTTTCTGCTCCATTCATTTAATAGTCCGTTGTATGTGGTGTTATAAATAATATATGTTTATAAATTTCTTCTTAATATATTATCTTTGACATGACATGGTCCACTGGCAAAATGCATTACCATCTATACATTTCACTCGGAACTACCACGCAGCATAGATTGTTTGAATGCAATACGATCGATATAGAGAGTGGTTCCGGTCTTACTACGACGATGGATTTGTATCGTGTAACAGTTCGACCGGGCGGGATTCGACGAGCTGGGAATATTTGAATTTATGCACAACGGACAAAGTGGTGGGGGACCTTTTCGACGGCGTGGGATTTCGACCGCGTGGGATTTCGACCGCCTGGGATTTCGACCGCGTGGAATTCGACCGCGCGGGATGCTTCGGTTTCGATTATAACCGTAATCTTATTCAGGGCGAAAGAATAATCAATGAAAAAGACTACAGTTGTAATCGAAACGTTGGCCTAAGAATAAATTATTATATTAAAGCTACTAGACGAATCATTTCATCATCTCTTCAATCAATTTTATCAGTTGATTATCGTTTCAATGCTAAAGATATTTTGTTTTATTTACATTTTTTTTAAATAATAATAATTGCATTGATCGGTATTTTTGCATTGTAGCGTTATAAAATCTTGTCTTAGGCCGGGCGTACACCAAAGATACATGAAACATACAACATCTAATTAATGTAAATATCGCTCATATGCTTGTACCGCATAAATGCTATAGCAATACATAGATATCGTCGAAACCCTCATACACCATTTACATAATGTTGCATGCGAATTTGATGTATCATTGGTGTATGATGGTTTCGACGATATCTATGCATTTCTATAACTTTTATGCGACACAAGCTTACGCGCGGTATTTATCTTAAGCCGATGTCACACTATTAGCCATAAGAATGATTTTGAATGAGAAAGAAGAAGTGATGCGTTAAAGATGAAATTTTTGCCAAATATATACAATAAAGAAAGTGAAGTTGTTTATAATGCTCTCACGAATGAAATTAGCTGTGACTGATTGCGAATGACGAGAAAATAGAGGCCCGCAAAAATTTCATCATTCAGGGAGACCACTTCTTCTTGCATGCTTAGATAATATAGCTTACGAACTGGATGGAAGAAATAAGGATCGCTTAGTATAGAGAGAGACAGAAAGTTCGGAAGGGTACGCGTAATACGCAAACTCATGAATACTCGAGCCAGTGAGGGCGACAGAACTTCTGTGCTTTTTCATATTTCGCAGTTACTAAGTGCATTTTATCGTTTTCGTGTTTACTCAAAAAAAATGAATTGTAGTTACTGCTACCGTGGTTATTTAAATGGCAAGAAGTTCGGTATAACATTTCATTGGTAAGCAAAAATTCATGGCGACGTCTGCGCATTTCCTTCCGTAAAGATGTATCCTTTTCTCTTATGTACTTGTATAAATCTATCTCACTTGACCCTATGCGTTCCTCAGAATAGCATTGTAAGGAATAGCCTTTCTCGTATCTGGTTCGTAAGCTATATGATCTAAGGTTGCATATTGTGTGTTTGATGTATCTTTCAGTCTATTGAGTATTTATTAAAAAAATGAATAAACTACGATATGATAATGCAACAATGCAACAGAAAGTTAAACAAAATGTGTCGTTTCAGTTATATTAATATATACATTGACCACTTATAGTTAATACTACAGTTTCTTTAATGACTTTTCAATATAAAAATAGTAAAAAAGGCATAAACTGTAAAACCAAAAGTGTTTAATGTCCTTGTTTTGCCTGGTGTTGGTGCTTTGCATGTTTTGTCACTAATCCGCATGTAGAACCCACCCCGCATTCCGGTTTGGTCCTCGGCGACGAAGACGCCAAAATAACCGTCACATTGGGCGCCCCATCCTACCTGCGGTGCTACGCCTACGGCTGGCCGCGCCCCACCACCACCTGGCGGCGCGGGGATGTCATGTTACCAATGTCCAACGGCACATACGAACAAATACGGGACTACACTCTCTTCATTCGTTCCGTGGCCCTTGCCAATCTGGGGATCTACACTTGTCATGCCTATAACGGACTTGGTAAAGCGGGTACCTGGTCAATTACCGTGCAGGCGTTAGGGCCGGTGCATTCAATCGATCCAGATGATGAGCAATATATGAGATATATTGTTTATCCGGTGGAAAGGCCGAGTACGGTGGCTACTCCGGTGCCGTGGTTGCCGTATAGGCCAAGACCAAGTCCAGCGACACAAACGTATGTTAATACTCCGCCTCATATACCGACGCAACCTCCCGCTGTATATATTGGTAAAAGATAGTTTTTTTTCTGTTTGAAATAATTAACAAATTAAAGCTTTGGTTGTGGTTTTTTAAATATTAAACTAAAGTATTGTTGTGGTTTGTGGTTTGGATATTTTATTAATAATAACACTCCATAACTTTCAAACATTAGACTAATATTTAATATTTTTAATCAAATTGAGAATCATGTAGGTGTCCGAAAATAATATCAACAATTTCATTTCGAAATAAAATCTTGTTTAAACAAATTACTTTCCATGTATTGTATTTTGATTACGACGTCAAATTTAGAACTTGCAAATTATTTTCAATGGATTATACTTATACAGTAGAACCCCGGTTAACCGAACTCGGGTCAACTGAAACCCGTGTTAACCAAAACAATTCCACGTATAATTCTCAGTTCCACGAATGATTATGTAGCTCCACTTACTGTCCGGCTCCTTCATTCCACCGGCGGGCTGTAGCGACGGGGAGCTCACACGGGGCTCGCAAATGAATAGTAGAGTGGAACGTAGGTTTTTTGTGTGTGTCTTTACGTATTGTTGTGAGATGGCATCGAAGCGGAAGCGTGTTGTGATTTCTATTGTGGATAAACTTGCTGCTATCAAAGAAGTTGAAAACTTATGTACATACTGTACTGTATCTAAAAACTGTAACTGTACATGTGTATATTATATAATGTATGTACATAGTTTCAAAATAATTCATTTCCCCTACACACCAATTTTAGTACATATATAGACTATTTTTAGATGTTAATTGGTTAACCGAAAAAATCGTTATCCGAAACGGCTGCGCCCCCTTTATTTCGGTTAACCGGGGTTCTTCTGTATATGTATATTTTATTTTCTGAAACATTCACATATTTGTATTATAATAAAAAAATTGAGTTCTATTTTATTTACGTTGAGCGAGATATGTATTTTTAAATATTAATTGAAAATTTAAATTTTACCGGATGAGACGTAGGAGGAGTTGTTGACATTAGAAATACATGGAACATAGATTTAGGAAAATATATAATAGAAGATTGGGTATTTCCCTTATAAACCGTGATAACTAGGGTACCTCTATATACAGGGTATGGCCAGGAGCCAAGATCGCCGCCATTTGCGGGCCAATATCAAACATACTGAGTATTCATTTCACTATTTATTTGTAAGAAATGTGATATTATATTATAAAGGAATATTATATAATCACACTATGAATTTATAAAGGTAATAAAAATTCAATTATTTAAGAGATACAATTATTATTATGACATACATTTAGAGGTAATGTAGAGTATAGAATATAAGTTATCACATCTAATTTAATATCTGTAGTTATTATTTACATAATAAGTATATATTCTAAACTTACCTTTTAAAAAATTAAATGTTTGTGTTTAATGTTGGTAATTTTTATTTGTTTTCAAAATTGTCAGTAATCATAGTCAGTATCTCAAAAAAATACATAATTAAATAAAATAAAAATATTACTTACACTTTAAATAAATTTTAAAACTATATCTAAATGTGTTTCTCATTAAAATAAAACAAATAACCACGAAAATACATAATAATTTACGCAAAAACAACACTTATGACAGTGGCCCGCAAATGGCGGACGAAACGCGATTTCTACCCTAATGATAACAAGTTTTAGTGCCGTCTATGAAAAGATCAGAGAACTAAATTTGACTGCCGAGAAGGTGGCGGGAAATAAGAATTTATTTTAAATTATTCTGAAAATAAAATTTCATTTCTTGATAATGTAATTAATAAAAAAATCTATTGAAAAATAGATATTTTATTAAAGACATTATCAAGAAATGAGAAATATATGTTGCCCTGTACAAAAATAATAAAAGTATTTAATATGTTAATGTCTTTATTTAAACATGTATACATTACATTATTTAAATCAAATAATAAATAAAAAAACTATAAATCTCAAACTACACGGCGAGAACTAATAAAATTTAAGCACATAAAGTTGATTATTCAAGGTCATTTATAAGCTTTATGATATAATGTTAGTTACATATCACTTCACTGCATTTTGTATGCGTGCAACATGAAATATTTATGGATACATTTTAACTGAAGAAAAATAGATCTACATTGACAACAGAATTCAGAAAAGCTACTCTTTATTCATTATAATTTTAATAAAAAAAAATATATTAAGATTATTGGCAAATAATCAAACGTTTTTTTTTTTTGTCACTTTACTATTGTGTATCGTACACCAGCCTAAATTATCTTACATATATACAGTAATTATTGTAAGGCGGGCAACACTGCATTGGATTACTTTAATGCCGATATCTGAACTTTTAATGACGATTTTTGTGCACTTTAGTGACGATTTTAAATAAAATGTAATATGCACATTAGGGTAGATTTGTTACAATGTGGACGAACATCGATGACGAGGTCAAAGAAACAGTGCATTTCTGGCTCACATTTAAAGTAACATCCTTTTTTAAAAATAAAATTACCTTTTATAATAATAATAATAATAACAATAATTCAAATTTCTGTTTCCGTAGTAGTATAGTTTGGTTCACGAAAGATGACTATTCAAGGTCACTTGCTCGAACAAAGAATACACACACTTTATACAACAGTAGCTTAGTAAAATTTCATATTAAAAAGAGAAAGATTATTTAACGTATGTCTATGTAATTTATGTTGTGTGACAGATATATGTAAATGGTGATATTACTTTCTAACATACTAAAAATAATAATGACTATGTCGTAGAGTTACAGATATCTAATTATCTACTACTCTGCTCCTATAGCCGTGTTCCTTCGGGCTGTGATTGTGATTTTGTGAATACTGATTAGTTTAATCGTGATCCTTTTGAAACATGATTTAAAAATTATATCAAGAAAACAACTTGAATAATATAAACACCATCTAGCGCCAAATATCATATGCAGACCAATGCAAACTAATTTATTTTATTTTATAAATAATCTACTGTCGAGTATTATAGCCAGCACATTAAAAATGGATCATATAGAATTAAAAAAAAAATGTTCTTGGTAACATATGGAGTATGTTTACTTAAAACAAATCTTTTATGTAACATATTTTCTTTGTTTTCAAAAGTATGGTGAGTCATTACATGCTTTTGTAGGAAAATCATATTTCCTTTTATGCAACATACCCCACATTGATAAATTTCTACGCTCGAAAATCTATTATCGTTAGTCATTTTTAAATTTGCTGTGAAATGAATCTGTGTGATCACTCAAAAAGGATGATTCAGAAGGGAAAGGGGAAGGTTGTCTAGTGATCACAAAATGAGAAAGTGGGGATAACGAATAAGGAACGAAAAAACATACTTCTTCTTAATCATGGTCACTTTGATGATTTAGATTGTGAATCACAGCCCGAAGGAACGCGGCTTATGTTAATGTTTACCCAGTGACGACGTTTAAATCGAATTATTATTCCCTGGTTTGTCAGGTGTATGTTTTTCTGTTTTGCAAAAAACATAGGTGAAGAACATAAATCTTTGCGAAATGCATTATTTCAAAAGAAATATAATTTTCAAATAAATTACACCTATTTTATTCAATTAAAATGTAACCATATATATGTCATATTGCACGCGCATGTATACGAAATGCAGTGCAGTTATCTGCAAGTAATAATCCGGCTTGTAAATGACTTTGAACGGTCATCTTTCGTAAAACAAACTAAAGCAGGATATGTTTGTATTGATTGTACTAGTATAGCACAAGATTGATTCTGATTTTCTGTTTATAAGTACCATTTTGTAATAAAGAGTTAAAAAATGATCAAGTATGTTCCCAGAATTTGTATTATGTGTGTACATATTGAAAGTGACATAATATTATTTTAACACTGCCACAAACTCAATGATGAAACCTTTGAGGAATCATGTGCCTTCACTCTCTCATCTAAGAGTACCCGATCTAGCAGCCGGAAATATTCCAGCGATTCGGTCCGGTCGTTAGTCGGATAATACTGTTTGAAGCAATTCTGAATACATATTTATTTGGAAAAGAAATTGTATTAATTTTCGAACATCGCCAGTACTCAAAAACATAATTTCTATCAATTTTAGTGCCTGTAAGAACAAACATAACCATCCCTCAAGCAACATTCCAAGTAGGTAGCGAAGTTTCAATTCCATGTGACGTCGATGGACATCCAACTCCTAGAGTTCAATGGTACAAAGATGGACAACCATTAGAGCAATCAGAACATATACAAATTTCAGGTTGGATGATAGTATAAAAAGTATAAATTTATATATTAATGACTGTTTTCTTCCAGAGAGTCACAGACTCACAATTTCTCTAGCAAATAGTTCGGATTCCGGTGAGTATACTTGTCAAGCGGATAATGGATACAGCACTGCAACGTCTCCGGTTACTATCCAAGTTGAAGGTAAGAATATATCAAATATACGTCCAACATCATTAAAGTTCGTGCCTTTTGGGAAATATAATACTTAAAATTATTTAGAATTTGTGAAGCTTATGATAAAAAAAAGAATAAAGTCGCCCATAAATTAAAGCAGAATTTGAATAGAATATTAATTACATTTGGAACTCTGACCAAAAAATAATGTGAAGCGATTACAAATTAATGATTACAAGCGGTTATTTGTATCACTTTCACGACAACAATGTTTTGAATTGTTTTGATTGTGAACCTGTAAAAAGTCATTATTTTGCATTTTCAGATAATAATTATTATGATGATATATGCAATTTTAATTTTTTACTTAATAATTTTCAATTTTTTCAACCAAATAAATAATTTGTTTTATGTCATACTGGTTTCTAAAGCAACGTGTTTTGAACGGTTTATAAAAGAAAAAGTGAAACATTAAAGTCCTAGAACTTAAAATATCATTTTAAAATGCTAGGACTTTAAAATTTCATACTTCATACTGAATCCTTTATTTACGCGACATTAAATTGTCTTCACCTCAGCAGCTTCATCCAAAATAGTTCAGGGAATGTATTTTTATCAATTATAGCGAAATAAGAATGTTAACGAAACCAGAAAAAGTAAATTTCAATCCGTGAAAGTTTTCTTACGATTTTCATACAATTGCAACTTAGCATACTTATACACAACTCATACTGATACGAATTACTGCATATTTCTATTAATAATTTAATAACTAGAAACCAGTATGACATAAAATTATGTATATACCTCAGACGAAAAGTGTCTTTAAGATACCACAACAAAGTATATCTCACGAGGTTTGTTTGCATCACTGAATACATAATACATGTATTATGTATTCAGTGGTTTGCATGATAAGAATATAGTGCATGTTACTTATTGCTAAACTATTTTAATATGTAAACATTAAGGAATAAGTTGGTGTATGAAGAATGTACTGTTGTAGTAGTAGGAATTCTGATAAGAGAGTGGAATGAGCCAGCTAAGTTGTCATTACTATTATTATTTTCGCTTTTATTTAACCAACTAAGTGTGAATGCGTGATTCTTATATATGTATGTAATGTGTGTATGAAGATATCAATAAATGATTACACATTCGTAGCATTAACGACCAACGAATTTTATCTATTTTCCTATATGCATATCATCACTCAGATTATTACAAAAATAATCACTTTTTACATCCATAATTATGATATATAAGCAAATATTTGTCATAAAGCACAAAATATTAACAGGCCAACGTTTTCAAACGAGAATACTATGTGAATAACAGCTTTGTATGCCCCTCAACAAACATGGCGAAGATTCTGTGACGTCATTCTGGAATGGTTTATATGGTTACGGCTTTGGTTCCGATAATTATAAACCAGACCATATAGATCCCTGTGGTATACACGTTATTCTGAATATCCTGTATACTGGTGACTGAAAATGTCCGATTTATTTTTGGCTTTCTCTGTAAATATCTTATAACTTGTAAGTAATATACCTTCTGAACAGCTCTTCCTTATCTCGTGGATCCATCAAACTCTGTTACTGCACTCTATTCTTCCGGAGCGATTATAAGATTGGACAATGTAGCAATGAAAGGGGATGAAAGTTTAGCTGTTTACATTCAGTTAGAGTGCCGAGAAGATGGATATGTATGTGAAGTAAATATAAAGTAAATTAATTTAGTGATAGCCACATTTTTCAGGCTACCAGAATATCTGATGGGAAATGGTTCAACTGTAGTAAACTAGAGCCAAATATCAAAACAGGAATAGAAATAGAAGTTACAAACTTAAACAAAGAAACAAAGTATCAAATTAGAGCCGTTGTTCTTACTAAAACTGGGACAGCTTTCAGAAATGACTTACCTATAGAAGTTATTGAAACACTCTGTAAACGTATGTTTTATTTCAATCTAAAATATATATTATGGGATCTCGTGTCCGTGTGCCTGAGTGTCTGGTCGCGAATCTGGGGGACCCGGGTTCGATCCCGACCGAAACCAAAAATTACATCGAATTTTAATGGCCTAAAATTGACCTCTGTGGCGCACTCTCCACGCCAGCAATGAGTGCCCGTGAGGTGACGCCTGGTAAGCGCCCGCACGGTACAAATATTCTATCATTACCGATATCTGTGTACGAAGCAGATTGGCACACCCAGCAATGGGTAATATGCCGTGATGAAATATTTATTTTATTTTATTTAAAATATATATTTATTCCATTATTCATATTTATATTTAATACATAGTATGTTATACAGGGTGTTAAGGGTGTATAGTATAGACTAAAATAAATGAAAAAAGTCTAATAAATATGGATCCGCAAACTAACCGTTTCAAAGATATGAGCTATTTTCAGAAATGTATTTACTAAGAAAATTAAAAAAAAACAGTGTGTGGTATCAAATTTACGTTTTTCATTTTACAATAGGTGTTCCACATGTCCCCCTTCCATCTCAACACATGATTCACATCTTATAAAGTTGTTGTGTCGTACGCAGCAAATCACTACCCGTGAATAAACCACATACATCAGATTCTAAAATAGTAGTTTTATATTCAATTTTTAAAGCAAAATACAATTTAGCAATGCGAAAATACAAAATGTCTGAGAAATGAATTGACTCTTTTTTTAATTATTAATTAAAAACAATTTTGTACATTAACATGTGTCAACAAAAGTATTGGCGATTTGTTTTTACTGTTAATCACACCAAACTTGATTGCATATGTAGTAACTTGTTTTTTTATTATAGCTCATATCTTTGAAACGATTAGTTTGCGGACTCATGTTTATTAGATTTTTTTCACTTATTTTGGCCTATACTATACGCCCTTAAAAATTCCGAACACTTTTTTTTAACTCCCTGTATAGCAATGGATAAAAATGCATGATTTTATTCCTCTGACTACAAAGCACCAAAGGAAACAACTTTCTCTTCTAAGTTGTATATATGCTACACTCTACATTTGAATTCGGGTATTTTCCGACAAATTTTCTCAGAACTAGTTTTGAATACGTGTTAGTATGCCTAAGCAGTAAAAATATTTTTACTACCTATTGTTGCTATTTACATAACAACGGCACAACAGACGCATAACAACCGTTCAACAAAAGCATAGCAACATAATTTGATAGCGATAACTTTCAAAATAGGTATTAAAAATAATCACTAAACTAATATTATTTCTAAAATCGCCAAAAAATAAATGTGTTCAATACGATACTAAACACAGGTTTACAACTTCGGCAGCCTCCGGTGTAAATCTGGTATTTTAGTACGTAGTTAAACAAATAACTATTATATTGTTTAATTATTCTTTTCATTTTCCTGGTTTTGAGAATACAATTTAATTTTATTACCATCTATATTTCGTAATTACTGTAATAACAAAGACATTACAATTACAAATTTAAAATAATTATTTTTGATTGACTTTGACTTTCACTTAATCATATACCATATTCTACTGTAAATAAATTTCAATTTTGTACCCATTTTCAATAATTTTAACAATACCGGTAATAATATCGGTATTCCGGTTTTTAAAATAGAAATACCGAAAACCGGTATTCAATTTTTTGACCGATATTGCATTCCCTTCTGGATAAATACAATCTCACCTTTTCTTACAATTTAAAATAATTATTATAATAATTCCTTTGCTTTAATTATAATAATATTGTTTATTTTTTTAAGCTCAAAGGATTGTCATAAATCTATAAAAAAAATATCTGCAACCAGGTTCGGGCAAGATGTACGTTCCAAATTGCCGTTAAGCGAAACGCTATATTTAAATTTAGTCGCAGGTCGCAGCAAATAATAATACATATAAAATAAAAAAAAATCATATTATAAGTTTATTCACATATTATATAATATTTGTATGTAAATAATAAGTATGCTTAAAGCTGGGTTGTGGGTCTTGGTAAAATTTTTGCAAACCAAAACCAATTTGTGCATGGTAGGTGGTGCGAGATTTCTTTGCAGTTTCATAGTTCCGGGGATTTTAATCGTTTTGTATCGATCCTTCAAGTTTAAAAAATAAACTGTTTAAGCTCAGAATGTTTCTCTTCCATTACATACATACATTTCTAATAGCTGATTGCACAAATATTTATTTTTCATTTAAATTTCAATGAGGTGTTGCAACGCTTTTTTTTTCTTTGCTTTAATCGAAAGAATAAGAAAAAATATTTTACCCGGATTTTTTATTTCCTTTCATATTACTCTCTATTCATGAGGAAATTGTCTCTGAAAATACATTATTTAAATTGCCGCCTGACGTCGTGAGGAAGATACTAACCAATGAGGGAGTGGCTCACATTTTCCAACGACAAAATTTAAACGAGTGACAGTCGTGACAGCTGTCAATTATGCACTATACTTATACTTCATTTCACGTAAGAAAATAGCGTTTATTTAGTCAGGGATACAAATTCTGCCCTTTGATTAGTCAGAATGCAGTTATCAAATAAAATCTACAGAATTAAGTTTAACTATGTTTTGTTGTAATTTTTAATATTCAGATCCTGTTCATTTTCACAGATAAACATATTTATTATTGCCAAAGTTTGGTTTCACGAATTTAAATTATTTATTTAATTAATGAAAAACGGTCGGCTCTCAAGCGCCATTTACTATTTTCTTACGTGAAATGTGAAGTATGGTTACCAATTCTATCCATAATACTGATTTTTATATTTTGACTAAAACATGATTGTAGATTTTTTTGTGCTAGTGTGCCCAAATAGAAGTAATAATAATAAAAAAATAGTTTTACTAGTGCCTGAAAACAAAGAAAAAAAATGAAATGGATATCCCAAGTAAACTTAAAACCTTTTACAAAATCAAAGTTTCATTCTGTGAAGATCATAAAGCATAAATATTTTTATAATTAAATAAGAAATATTACTTTTTTTTTAATTTTTATCTTTCCAGTTCTGTCATTGGTTAGTATTTCTTGAACGTCACAGGCAGTGTAATTTGGCGCCAATTCCAACATAGTATACTTTTAAATTGTTACTGTGTTTAATATATACAGAAATTTGAACAGAAAAACATATTTACAGAATGATTGTCCGTGAGGTGACGCCTAGTAAGCGCCCGCACAGGTCAAATATTTCATCATTACCGATATCTGGTACAAAGCAGATTGGCACTCCCAGCAGTGGGTAATATGCCGTGATGATACATTTATTTATTTATTGATTTATTTATTCTATAGAAGGTACTTATTCGAATTTCAGAATAAAAAAAAATGTTAATTTTTCTTGCAACACCTCATTAAAATATTGGTACAACAGGCCATTATACATTTACATCATATTTTACAAGTTCCATTTGCACAGTCCTTCTTAGTAAAAAAAATATTATTTAAAGTCAATTATTTACTACTTTGCAGCGCTTTTGGAGAACAACATTATCATTCATGCTCAATCTAGATATGCAGCAGTTTTATTCGAGGTAAATTATATTTATAGCAAATAAATGAATGTCTAAGTATATATTTCTTGTAGACTGATGATGCTCAAAATTGCGATATAAAAAATTATTACATTTCAATTGACAACAATGTAAAATATAAAATCAGAGAAACTTATATAGTTATAAAAGAATTAAGTCCTTACAGAAGACATAAAGTAGAAATAACACATCAAAATATTAATATTAAACCAATAACAAAGACTTTCTGGACAGCCCAAGGTTGTAATAAATGTTGCAATACAAAAATACAATATTATGTTCAATTGATTTATTTTAGATCCTGGAAAAGTAAGAAAATTAAGATGTTCTACTTCTTCTATTCAAATTGAAGTATATTGGGAGGAACCTGAAGGAGAGAATGGAAAGCTCAGTCCACATCAGCGTTGCCAACTTAGTTTATTGAAATTATTCTACACTGCAGCCAAAACTATTCTGCATCGACCCAAATTATCGTAAATTTATTAAAAAAAATGAATATTTTAATCATAAAATAAAATCACTTACGTATATTCGTACATACAGATTGCCCATTTTGTCTAGTCCCTGTACCCTATATAAATATACATATATAAATATACATGTTTATAAAATCTCTTATCTCTTGATTCTCTTGGTATAATTAATGGGCGTATTCTGTTCAAATATGTAAGGGCCGGTAAGTCAACCTCCTAACAATTTGCTAATAATTTTTTATTTACCTAACAACCATTTATTTACGTATTTCAATGTCCAAACAAGTTGTTAGGTACCTTATAAATTGTTTGTTTGCTATCAAATTTAAGAGGAACTTGGCAGCACAGTATAGAGAATATACCCAGTAGCGACATTATTGTCGGCACCTTTCATCTTTTCTTCCAAGCTGCTCGGTGTGCAGGGGGTAACAATGAGGAACAAAATTTAAAGAAAACATAAAAAGATATATATAATATTTGTTATTTAATATCCAATGATAAATTGTGGTATGGTAAAAATAAATAAAAGTAAAGTATAAATATGTAAAAAATATATATCTAAAAAAAATAATAATAATATTCATTTATTTTTTATTTGTTTTATTAAATTTTAATTGCTGGGAACATTTTCCATACTATTGCTTGATTTTATTATTATTTATTAACACTGTCTTGAAATACATATAAATGACAACTGAATATGTCTACGAGTTCTATCTTTGTGTTTCATTCAATTTCTCACTTTATATGCATGTGTAAGAAAGTAACAAGTATACACTTTTATTAAAAAATAAATATTTAGTACCAAAGCGAAAATATATGATATAAAAATGTTAATTTTCAAATTTACAATAAATAAATCTGTTTATTACATATTTTATCTGCACGTAAAATATTATTTAATATGGTTCAAAATCCCGCTCCTCATTATTTCCCCCTTCCACCCGAACAGCTTGGAATGAAAATGAGCAAAGTGTCGCTTTTGTATAGATCTCTATACTGTGCTTGCAGTAGATAATAAATTTGTTAGCTACCTAATAAAATTTAAATTTGAAATAAAAAATATACTAAATTGGAAATGTATTGATGAAATTTATTATAGTATATTGTAAGAGTAAAAATTTATAATAATTGATAATATTAATACGGAAAATTTATACTGTACGAAACAGAACTAATAATAAATTTGGACGAATGAAGATTTTTTTCAAAGATTTCGGCTTCTAAGACCTAGCTTAGAATATATTTTTGAATTAATAATTATATGTAAATATAAAATAAATAAATATATCATCATGGCATATTACCCATTGCCTGGCTGTGTCAATTTGCTTTGTACACAGATTTTGGTAATTATGATGACTTATTCGTACCGTGAGCGTCTACCAGGAGTCATCTCACGGACACTCATAGATGGAGCGGAGAGTGCGTCATGGTAATCAGTTTTGTGCTATTTAAAATTAGAAATAATATGGGCGTCTGTCGGGATCGAACCCGAGTCTCCAGATTCGCGACCAATTACTTAGGTATATTATATACGTATAATTATATACTTACCTTATTGGAAATTTTTGGGGCATACATAAACCCACAACAGGAAAAATGATCAAGAAAATTACAAGAGTACTAATGAATTTAAAAAATCTTTACATACGCTTACCGGAAACAGCCAATGAAATACTCGCTACAAAAAAACGTTATTATTCCATTGCACAATTTTCAAGAATGATCGGTTAGACTGCCAACACATAAAAATACAGTCACCGGATATGCTATTATTAAATAATATATTCAAATTCTATATAAATTTAACATAATATAAACATTTCGTAATGCAGGAGCAGACGCTGAGAATTTTAGAAACAGAACAGAATTTTTCTCTTTAAATGTAAAGGTGCCTCTGCACAAAATTACAGATATGGTCGCACAATAGCTTGTATCGAACCATCTCATTTTTTACGATGTGGCTTATAAACACATATCTCATTAATATTTCAATGTTACAAAAATGTCAGTGTCATATCATATTTTAATTCTATTTTTTACAACTAGATTCTAAAAAAGTATAATGCCGGATTCATGCAGCATTTTTAATTTATAATTTAATTTAATTTATTTTCTATTTATCTTTTTTAAATGTAGCATTCATGCAATCCAAAATAAATTAAATACACGCATGCGTACAATACATAATCAGATGTCTTTGAATGTCAAATGTCATTTTTTGTGTATGTATTGAGGTTAGTTGATTGATTATAATTTGAAAAAATGGATATGTTTACCACCACGAATATTAATGACAATGATATACTACATACTATGACTTTATTAACTACAATAAAATCATATTTGGAAAAGAAAAAATATCGCCGACGTTACGCATGCGCAGTATGCACGAAATTTATCTTTTAATTCCAAAAGATGGCAGATAACCATTTGATAAATTAAATTAAATGATAAATGAAAATTAAATTAAATGGATGCGTGAATGGATACATATGAAAACATACATTTATCTTTAAAATTTAAATTAAATTAAATTTAAATGAAAAATGATGCATGAATCCGGCATAAGTAATAATTTGCCTAATAACTTTACATTGAAGTACCGAAATTTATCATCTTCCTAATAAACCTACCTAATAAATTTGTTTACCAAACAGTTGTTAGGAACATGTGTTACGAGATTGAAATATCGGGCGTAAGTCTTACAGATCTGTACATTTGTAAATAATGAACAAAATCGCAACAAAGCTACTACTGCTATATTAATATAATCAATGATTTGTCAATATTATGGTATTTATAATATATTGTGAATATCTGTTAATTATGTAAAGCTAATGGTATGTAAAAATATCTTTGTATTCTAATAAAAATAATTTACTATTTGAATATTTTTTTAGATGCTTGTTATCATTATTTTTTATTAATATTTTACGGCTGCGCAATTGCTAATGGTCATATGTACCGTATAGGTTTTGATGATTATAAATTAATGGAAATGATAGACGAATACTAACATCCGTGTCTGAGCGGGAATCACACCTGAACCTTCGGATTCCGAAGCGACTACTTTGCTCATACGCAGTGGCGGCTCGTGCACTAAAACTTTGGTGAGGGTACCTAGAAAAAAATGCGCCGCAGACGAATTTTTTTTTTTCATTCAAGGTCAAATGCCTTATAATTGAAAGTTACATTTTTTCAAGGGATGTGTAAATGCATTTTTCCCCTCTCATGTACAAAAATAAATTGCCAGATCACAGAACATTTTAGGAAATTCTTTGACAAATAGTTTATCTTCATAAGACAGTTGATTAAATGGATTTTTGTTAATTAAAAAATTAACAATATCTTCAGAATTCCTTATATTGTCACTCAATTCTTTTAAAGTTGAAGTCGAAGCCATTATTTGTTTTTTTGTTTTCAACTAAAACTCAAATTACAAAAACACTACGTGGGTAAACCATAAAAACAACGAAAAAATAAACGAATTAAATATTTACTGCAATACGTATCAGTCGCAAACCAAAGCCTATTATAATAAAAATGCTAGACAAGACAGGTTATGTTATGTTTGTTTATTGTGGAATGCAATTTGCAACTATTTAATCTAGCTTGCAAAAATATGCAGTAATGTCGTGAACCTACTTACAAAATTTATCAGTACGTGGCGTTGATTGTATTCATGCATGGTGGAAGGTAAAGCGACTATCTTTTATCCTTTACGCACTCATTGCATTTAGCATTTGAAGCAATACCTCAAACAGGTCTTTGTCTAGCGCAACGTATTTCTTACCGGAATGAAAGTTTTATCAAAAACATAGGCAGTTATACTATTCATTTCGAGAAGCACTTTATAGGGTGTAAATTAGATGAACTGCATTACATATTAGTTATGGTGGTGGCTTAAATTATTCTTTTGATATTTATAAAGACAAGCATTAACGGAATAAGTTAAAATTTAATTTACATACTACTTTTTATAGCCGACCCAGGTGGAGTAGCGGTAGCGCTATCGCTTCACGCTCCAAGGGTCCTGGGTTCGAATCCCGGATAAGGCATGGTTGTTGTGTTTGTCCCTTTCATCATCTCATCCTCATCAATACAATGTATACAAAGATAATGAAACAAAATTGTAGCAAAAATTGACTCACTTCCATATATATCGATTGTAATAAGTTAAAATACTTTAAATACAATAAAGAATTATTATTTTTATACAGCTTTATTTTTCTGGTGAGGCCCTGCCTCACCTGCCTACCCTGACAAGCCGCCACTGCTCATACGCTATTCTGGTTGGCTATCATCATTGAAATTAGCTATGCCGATGAATGTATTTTGATTATTATTACCATTTGTCTACATTAAAATATTTGTGAAGTGTATTCGAATGTATTGCCGGTCCTCTGTATACTGCCTATATACAAAGCATGTTGCCTACTTCATAATTAGTTTTTTTTCCAACCACCAGATAGCGTTACGTACAACATTATCTAAATCGTTGCAATGGTCGTTGGCCATCTATAATGGGTATCTGATCCGTGGTTTGACGTTTGAATTTTCAATTATATTTTTATTGCCAGTGCCTTCCATTGGTGTTGTCTTCGTTGTTTTTGTGAATGTGCTGCCTCTGAAGAAATATGCAAGGAACTATTTTGCCCTTGCTCCGTTAACCCCTCATCAACAAATACTTTGTTGCTTATACGGCCACCCAACTACGAAATATAACTAGACAAAACTTCATTTGGTTTGTTTTAATTTCGGCTAGACAGACAGAGACAACTAGAGATAGAGATATGTTTAGTCTCGTTTGAGCATTGCTTACTAGAGGCGCAAGTGTTCTTAATAATATATTCTTTAGAAATAAAAAAAGAAAACTACTAAATTCTGATTAAAACCAACAAACGAATTATAATCCAACATATTTTAAGCCGATTAATTCAGTACCTATCTACCTTAGTAAATAATATATCAGAATAAAAAAAAAACTTATTCTTGTTACATTGTTTACAATAACTTTCGTTTCGTGGTGTATTATAATTTTAAAATAAATATCTAAAATTAAATTTAATAATTGTGTTCCGTGATTGTTCAGAGGGTCTTGATCAAGTATATGATCCTGCAAAGTGTGTTAAAATATCTTGTAACAAATTTCTACCTTTCAATATTTGAAGCCAAATAGCGATGTGGTAGTGGATCTCGTCACTTCTAAAATGTACTTAAAAATACCTTCTTGTTGCAAGAATAGGTCTGATAAGGGTTTTTGACTATTTAGAATACTATGTGAAAAAAAAAGAAAATAAATTTAGTGTAACTTTATAAGAAGAACTGATTTGTTGGTTGTGAGGTTAGTTTGTTTTCGTACATATTTATTGTTCGGTAAAGTCAATAATTTTGTATTTTGTAATTATATTTTTTTATTTTTATAATTTTTGACTTTAACACTGGATGGCATCTAGTGAGAAATGTTCGAACGAGACTAAATATATCTCTATCTCTAGTTGTCTCTTTGTGGCCAGCCGAAATCAAAACATTCAGTGAGGAGGGATAAGGAATGTTTCGTCTAGTTATTTCTAGTTATATTTCGTCATTGAGGCCACCCAAAAGACTGTATAATCTCTCTTTAGGTAGTTGTTTCTGGTACCTGGCTTGCCAATAGATTCCTAATATTGAAGATATCATGCTACGATATTTTCTCTTACTCTTTTTGCTAATTACTCAGTAACGCTTCAAGGAAAACGACCTAGAATAGAGATTTGGCACCAATAAATAGGACTACACAGTTGTGTTAGACTTTCGAGTTTACCGCCTCTCGGTTCATAAATAAGATATATTCGAAAAAGGAACCAAGCTAACCGCGGATAGATTTTTCAGTAACCGACGGCCGGTTTATTTATTTATTATTTTTTCTACAATCTTACGGAAAATAAGTGTTCTCAAATTCAAAATGAGCGCGGTAAATAGCTGATTCCCTTACTAGTTATCACAGTATGTGTAGCCAGCGTGAGTAGACGTGTGTTGTTGTTTCTCCGTGGTAAAAAAAATTGTCAATTTTTTTTGCTGAGTAAATAAATTTTTTATACGTGTATTTTTTGCACCGAACATCTACAATATGGCTCAAAAAACGAGGCAGATTAATACTATAGTGGAGGATGTCCTCGCCAAACTACTTTCCGACTATACTTTTATAACTAAAATCGTTGACAAAGTGGTAGAAGGACTAAACAAGAAATTAAAAGACCAAAGAGATTATTTTGAAGGCATAATAAGTGACACGACCAGCGACTACAAAGCACTCGAGAACAAATTGGATCAACTAGACCAGTACTGCCGTTGCCATTGTGTTCGAGTCTTCGGAGTTCCAGAGGTACGTGACGAAAACACCGAGGATGTTATCCGCAAAGTGTTCAGTGAAAATATGTCCCTAAATAATGCCCCCCATCTCATTGATCGATGTCACCGTACTGGCCCAAAAAATTCTGTGCCACCTTCCGCGAAACCTCGACCAATAATACTTAAATTTGTATCCTATAAAACTCGGGCACAAGTTATAAATAATCGCAAACAACTTAAGGGTACAAAAATGTCAATAAAGGAGGACTTAACGCGCAATAGATTAGAACTATTAACCCTCGCCTCGAAAAAATATGGATTCAAAAATGTTTGGTCGTATGATGGTGTAATCTATTACAAAGTTGATGACACTATAAAGAAAGTTGATGTACTCGATGTATAATTTTTCTTTATGTTTCATGGTATCCTAATACAGAGTCACAACACTGTATGATCTATATTGATTATTTATACAGCGTCTATATTTTTCTGTAAATATCTTAATATTCAATTCTTTATTCACTTGTAAGCTGAATAGCAGCTGTTTCTTAGTTTTTGTAGAATCATATTTCATATCAACGCAAGTTTGTACTTACTCATTTACTTAAAACTAATAGTTTTTTGGCTTAGACAGGTCAAGGTTTATTTTTTTTTACAAACAATTGAGTACGTTTATATTGGCACTTTTATTTTTTGTTAACACTGAGTATGTTTATATTGGCTCTTTTACTTTTTATTTTTATTTTGCAAAATGAATATTTACTATCAAAATACTAGAGGACTTAACACGAAATTAGAACAATTTTATAATAACTGCTGTTCATCAGACTGTGATATAGTTGCACTTTCGGAGACCAGGCTTCATGGTTCAGTTAATGATTCTGAATTATTAATGAATTCATTTAATGTTTATAGGAAAGACAGAGGTACAACGGCCAGTGGTAAAGTATGTGGTGGTGGTGTTCTGTGTGCCGTAAATAATAAATTTAAATCTACTTTCATACCTATTGAGCTTCATCCTGATTGTTTGTCTGATATTGTATGTGCTAAAGTATTTTTATCATCTAATAGATTTATATTTGTGTTTGTTATATATTGTTCTCCTTCTTCTTCCTTACATCAAATAAATTATTTGTTTGACTTTTTTGAAACTTTCTTGCCTTTACTTGATAATAATTATATTATTATTGGTGACCTAAATATTGCCAAACTTAACGAATCCCTCACAGGTGACTTTAGTAATGGTATCATCTATAGGTTTAATAATTTTTTAAGCTTCATGGATGCATCACAGTATAACACAGTAACTAATACCCTTGGCCGTATGCTAGATGTTGTGATATCTAATAAGTTATGTACTGTTTCTCGTAACCTTGATCCTCTTGTTCCTGAAGATAATCACCATCCTGCTCTTGTTCTTTTTTATCCCTTTACAATGTTCCTAATTCTTCTATAAATAATGTTTCTTCTTACAATTTCTGTAGGGCTGACTTTCAACAACTCTATTATTTACTAGCTAACACAAATTGGGAAAGTTTATTGCAATTCAATGATTTTAATTCTGCTTTTCATGAATTTTATAACATACTTTACAGCGTCTTTGATAAATGTGTTCCCAAAACTCAAACAAAATATAATAAATCATCACAATACCCTCCATGGTTCACAAAAAATATTATCAATAACATTAAACTGAAATCCACCTATCGTAAATTATACTTCACTCATAAAATAGATTATTACCATTCTGAATTTAAGCGCTTACGAACTCTTATAAAAAAAGAAATTAAGGTTGAATATGACAAATATTTATTAGATATGGAAAATAATATATCTAGTCATTCTTCGAAAATTTGGAACTTCATTAATAACAAAAAGAAAAAATCACGTATTCCAGGTACAATGTATTTACATGAGCAAGAACTAACTAATACCCCCGATATCATTCAAAGCTTTGTTATTTTTTTCTCTAGTGTCTATACACATGATAGTAATGAATCTGTTACCTGTAAAAAAATTTAGGGACAGTAGCCAAACGTCAATTTCCGATATATCCGAGAAGGATATCATTGAAGCAATAAACAAACTAAAACCTTCTCGCAATCCTGGTCCTGATTATTTCCCAGCTTATATTTTAAAAGGATGCAGCCATTTATTTCTTAGACCACTTTATATTCTTCTCAATCTTTCTCTTTCTACTAATACTTTTCCACTTTGCCTCAAAACATCACATATTACTCCTATTTTTAAATCTGGTAATAATTCTAACATCTCCAATTACCGACCCATTGCAATCCTATCTAACCTCTCCAAAATCTATGACACTGTCGGCGAGATGCGCCGACTGTTTATTTAATTTGCGATCAGTGAGAGGATGTGTTGGCGTGGTGAAAAGACAAGTGGTTTGGTTTTGATGATTTTATGTAACCAGAATTTACAACATAAACATTTACAGATAATTGCACAACAAGAGAGTTTCTCAACCTAGGTTGATCGTCGACACACAAATACAAAAATAAAAAGGTTGCTCAACACATGTTGATTGTCGCACACAAACATATAAATAAAAAAGAGTTGCTTAACAGAGGTTGATTGTCATAAACAAACATATAAATAAGACGAGTTGTTCAACACATGTTGATTGCCATACACAATATAATCACTCTCACTAAAAACACTCGAAGCGCCTTACTCAAATGGGCGAATGTCAATTGTTTCTGCGTGGTTCCGTTGAGCACGACGTACGAGGTCCAGACGTGGGTCACGAGGGTGCACTCGGCTACGATCCACGGTGTGGTAGTGAGAAGTGTGACGGTGGCCCCGTCGTGATCGGTGGCTGGGCCATCGTCGTATTGTCCCTTCAGCCGTCGGTCGGAATACTCGGGCGCCTTCGGTGGTGGTGGCTGAAACGGGGACAATGTGTGCCGGGATAGCTCTAGGAGGGAGTCCAAGGTTTGGTTGAAGAAGCACGTTTTTAACCCGTAACAAAATAACCTTTATTCTAGCTTAACCCAAAATACAACACAACAGTAAGTAGAAAAAAATAATACTGATAATAATATATAAAAAACAGTGTGCGACAAAACTGTCGAGCCACAAACTGGTACTTTACAACCCCAAAAGAACGGCGACTGTGCCCGCGCGATACGGCAATGGCACAGTCTTTGATGACGGTAAGTAACCAAAAAAAAATGAAATACGTTTCTAAGAAACAATCAAACGCTAAGTTTAATAATTGCAACTTGCGCTAGCAGTAATTTCTTGTGATAGCACAAACTTGACGGCGGAGTTTCTATCACCCACAAGAAATACGGACGGTGATTCTACACTCACCAACGACGGTGGCAAAATCCACGGAAGACTTCTTAGACTCAAGCGTTCGCACTCAGTCGTGATCCTCAGGAGACCAACTAGACGAGTTCGAGAACTGATCTCTCCAAGTGATGCTGCGTCTTTTATACCCAAAATCTGGTAATCCGGCATAATCTCGCAGAAAACTTGGTGGGGAAATGTTTTAAACTTAGTTGATGTAAAAAGGCGCTGATGGCGTTTGTACAATAAAAATAAAATATGTAAAAATAACTAGAAGTCATTAAACAACCCGATTGTACCAGTTTATCACTCACAACAATCCAAAAACCAACAATAAACATTATACAAATAAATAATGACAGCTACTAAACATTGTTGTAACGGTAGACCCTTTGACAGAACGTCTGGCGCTTAGTTCTCGGGCTTGTCAAACCCATGACATTGTTGTGATTCATGGTTAACAACGTTAATTAAAAACCTGTACAAAGTAAATACACAAATGATACACAATACAATATACAAGGTATGATTTACATAGTAATATCATCGATCATTATTCAGGTAAACATGTGTTTTCATTCATAAGATATTGTAGGTTAGGAATGCAAAAACATGACCTACATACGATTTATATCGCACGTGGCTCGCTAAAGGCCACTGTAGACAGTTCCACAATATTAAACAATGCTCAACATCCATTATTTATGAGTTTTAAACCGGTTTGTGAGTGAACAACATGCTCAAAGCACAACCACATGTGAACGGGATTCATGAACTTCAACAGCGGATTGCAATGAATTTACTGAGTTTACAAATACTCGGAGATGGACACTAAAATAAGGTTCGTATCATCACATCCCCCTCTTACTCCGGTTACAAAAAAAAATAGTGAATAACATTTAATATTTTTTTTCCTGGCTGTTGCTCTAAATGCAACGTGAAAACTTTACAAGTGAAATTTAACGGTAATCGGCCACAGAAGAAAAACAAAACGGAAAAATCCAATTAATAGTGACGGCCTTCTGTGCACCAATAAGAGAAAAAAATCGGAAATTTAAATGGCGGTACGGTAAGTAATAAAAAATCAAGCAAGAGCTTGGGAAACTGGAGTTGCAAATGCAACTAACAAAAACAAAACTTTTTCAGGCCATGGTCAAAAAAAAAACAAAATGGCGATACCCGTGATGGGTGCCGCTCGTCTCAGCGGCGTGTGGACTGCCGCCTCCGCCTTCTTCTGCGACGTCGTGGTCGTGGTGTCCCCGGCTGCTCCACCCTCCACGTGGTCCCTCCTCCAGGACGGCTCTCCCGCGTCTTATTCCGGCGGTATCCGGACGTTGGCGGCTGCGGCTGAGGAGGCGGCAACGTGGAGCCGGATATGGGGATGATCCCCGCCATCACGCCCAAGGTCGTGTGGCCAGGAACTCTCTGGACGGGACACCCTGGGCCTGCCGTTTGGGGGGTCAGCCTCGCCCACAAGGGTTTCCGACTCGGCACCGTTATCGGCTGCGGTGCCCGAATCGGCGGTGCGTCCTTGGGCGACCGGCCTGACCGTGACTCCATGACGGTGTCCGGCCGACTCCTTGCCCTGGAGTCGACGCAGACGGTGGTGGGGGTAGGGGACGCCTCTGGCTTCGACGGTGAAGTGATGAGGGGCGCCCGCTCGTGCAGCTGCGGCGACGGTGGCGGCTGCGGACGCTCCTCTGGTCGGCGGGCTCTTAACAGAGGCGACCCCACCGGCTGGATTGGCGGACCCTTACGGCGGCGTGACGGCGGCCTCGCTGACTCGGGAAGACGGCGGAGTGGTGACCCGTGGTGGTGCTTCCAAGGGCAGAAGCGGCGGTCCATATTCTATAAAGGCAGGTTTGAGATCTTTTATGTGAATATTATTTAACCGTCGTCCGTCTGTGCTACGCAGATTGTACACCGTGTGAGAGACGCGCTTGACGACCGTCCAAGGACCGGAGTACCGTGGGCACAATTTCGCCGCGACCCCTTTCGCGGCGGAGGACAGAGGATGCTCGCGCCGCATCACTTGGTCTCCGGGGAAGAACTGTACTGCGCGCCGACGCAGATTGTAATGTTGGCCTTGAGTTGTGGCAGCGTGGGCCACATTCACCCTGGCAAGTTCCTGAGCATCGCTCAAGGCCTTGAGACGCTCCAGGTGCTCGCTGGAGATGGGAGCGTCTGCAGGTGTTCTGGGTGTTGAATCCTGATCTGCGTTGGTGGGCAGTCGTGGTTCGCGGCCGAAATTGAGGTAGGCTGCCGAATATCCCGTCGAACTATGCCGGCTGGTGTTAATGGCCAGGACAAACTCGGGCAGGAGTGCGTGCCAGTTCCGGTGGTTGGCCTGACAGAACTGGACCAACATGGGCTTTAGAACACGGTTAACCCTCTCCACGGGGTTCGCCTGCGGTGAGTACGGCGGTGTGAATTGGTGACGTACGTGGTACTCCTTGAGGAACTTCCGGACGGTCCTATTGTCGAATTCGGTGCCATTATTGGTGATGACGGTTTTGGGGCAACCGAATCGACAAAGGACGAGTTCCCTGAAGGCAGTGACCACGGCGGCTCCAGTGGCCTGGCGGAGTGGACGACACTCAACCCACTTGGTCATTCTGTCCTGGAATACAATGACATATTCATAACCCTTTGCAGAATGCGGCAGCGGTCCCATAATGTCGGCGGCAACCGTGTCCCATGGCTGGCCCACCTGCGGCGGGCCCATGTGGCCTGCTGCTCCTCTTTGATCCGCCTTGAATTGCTGGCAGCTGAGGCATCGTCGGACGTACGCAGTGGCTTCCCGGAACATGCCTGGCCAGTAGTAGCGGAGCGCTAGCCTCGCTAGCGTCTTAGCAATGCCCAAGTGTCTGGCGGTAGGATGGTCATGATTCTCTGCCAAGATGGCTGGTCGTTGTCCGGTTGGGATGCACAACTTCCATTCTCGGTGCGGCTCCGTGTCGGACAGATCCGTGGGGTCCCAAAAGCGACGGTACAGCTTGCCCTCGCGGATCTGGTACTCGGGGTGTTCATTGGGCTGCGTGTCGGCGGCCCGCATCATCCGCTGGTACCAGGAGCACCCTGTGGCGATGGCACCGAGAACAGGTAACGGCTTGCGGCTCAAGAGATCGGCCAGATGGTTAAGGCTGCCCTTGCGGTACATCACGTCGAAGTCGTACTGCTGCAGCGTGACCACCGAACGCGCTAGCCGTCCTGTCGGCTCCTTCAGTGAGCCCAGGTACCTGAGGGCCTGGTGGTCGGTGACGACGGTGAAGTGGTAGCCCTCCAGGTACTCTCGCAATTTTTTAATGGCCCATACGACCGCTAAACACTCCTTTTCTATCGTAGAATAATTTTTCTCCGCTGGCTGGAGGGCTCTGCTGACGTAGGCGATTGCTCGTGGCTCTTCCAGGCTGCCCTGGATCAGAGCGGCCCCTATGCCTACGTCGGAAGCGTCGGTCTGTAGAATGAACGGCTGGCTGAAGTCAGGACACGCTAGAGCCGGCGCTCTCGTGAGCGCATCCTGCAGCCGTCCATATGCCGTCTTCTGTTCCGGCCCCCATACCCATGGTTGCCGTTTTCGGAGCAGCGCCGTGAGTGGAGCCACGGTGGTTGAGAAATGCTTTATAAACCTGCGATACCAAGACGCCGTGCCGAGGAGCTGGCTGAGTTCACGGACGTTGGTCGGCGGTGGCATCTCCACAATGGCCTTGATTTTGTCTGGATCGGTTTGGATGCCGTCCTTGGTGACGACATGGCCGAGGTACTTAATCGACCGCAGGCCGAACTGGCATTTCTCTGGGTTAATGCGCAGGTTAGCTGCCCTCAACCGCCTGAAGACCTCCTCCAGGTGACGAATATGCTCTTCGGCAGTGGCACTGGCCACCACTATGTCATCAAGGTACGCAAACGCATGTGGTTCTAATTCTGGTCCGATAATGGTATCCAGCAGCCTTTGAAAGGTCGCTGGAGCGGCGTGGAGGCCGAACGGCATGACCTTGAATTGAAACAGGCCCTTGCCTGGCACAGTGAAGGCCGTCAGCGGCTTGCTTGCGTCCGTGAGTGCAACCTGCCAATACCCGTTCTTGAGGTCAATGGTCGAGAAGAAACTGGCCGGTCGAAGCTTGTCCAAGATACTAGTTATAAATGGTAATGGATACGCATCTTTCTCCGTGGCCTCGTTAAGTCGTCGGAAATCGATGCAGAACCGCGGCTGCCCATCCTTTTTCCGCACGATGACCGCCGGAGAGCTCCACGGGCTCTGGGACCTCTCGATGATGCCATCCTTTAACATTTTGTCTACCTCATCGACAATCACCTGTTGCATCTTCGGATTGCGTGGTAAGTATCTTTGTTTGATTGGCGTGTTGTCCTTTAATTTGATATGGTGTTTAATGTTAGGTGTTACGCCCTTCAGGTTGTTGAACCTGGGCAGCTCGTCGGCCAGGAATTTCGCCAATTTCTTCTCTCCCGTCTCTGGACTGATTGTGCTTAGTTGTCGGATGCCTGGCGGGTTTGTCCTAAGCACAATACTCGGTGGTGTTGTGCAGATGGTTGCCCCAAATGCTGTTAAAGCGTCCATGCCTAATATGATCGGGTTTGCCAGATTGGGCAAACATTGGAAGGCCAGCCGCCTCCAGATGCCGTCGATTAGGCAGCCCAGCGTAATGGTGCCTTCTGTGCTCGTGGTGGAGCCATTCGCCAGCTGGACCTGTTGGGAATGGGCGCGTTGTATCCTAGCATGCCGATCAGACAGCCCCTCGGCTGTGTGGCAATCGATATATGAATACATGGCGCCAGTATCCACCAGTGCCTTGAACGCCTGTCCTTTAATGTTTAAGGTTAAGAAGAGACGGTTGTCATGGCCGTTGGGCTCCTGAATGCCAGGTAATGGAGCCGTACGCGTTGTTGGTTTAATTTTTTCCGGGGGCTGTCTCACGGTGAGTTGTTTCCGCCCCTTATGGGAACAACTCACTGCCCGTTTCCCGACGGTGGTGTTTTCTGGCAGCTGCAGTCGCGTGTTGTTGTTCCAGGCCTTTTGCAGCGCCAGCAAAACAACTTAGGCTCGTTGCGGCAATGGCGGCGGACGTGGCCATGCTGGCCGCATCTCCAACAGAGCACAGATGCGCCTCTCTTGGCTGGTCGTGACAACGGCGGCGGTGTACGCTTGGCGGTGGCCGTTGGGCTTGTAAGGGCATGTAATCTGGTCATCTGTGGCGTGGCTTTGAGTTCTCCCTGGAAGCGTTCATATTCGTCCATCTCTCGGATGAGGCCTCGGACCGTGGTGACGTCGCGACGGCGTATATATTGCCGATATTCTGGCAGCATGTTAATATACAGCCGGAAGAGCTCCTGCTCTGCCGACAGCTGGCCATAGCGCCGGATGAGGGTACGTATATCGGTCAAGTAGTCTCTTCCTTTTTCGCCAGGACGTTGCTTACGCCGATTAATTTCTTCTTTTGTCCTCAACGCATAATCTTCGCCGATGTAATGGGCGTTAAAATCGACCAAAAAGTCAGCCCAGGTTGCCCAATCATTCCGGTTGTTGCGGAGCCACTGCAGGGGGGCGCCACGAAGGAGCTCCGGTAAGGCCGTGAGGAGCTGTTGGTCGTTGAGACGGTAGCTGGCCTGTAACTCCGTCACTCTTTCGAGAAAAGACACAGGATCTGTCTTCCCATCGAAGAACGTGTTCCATTTGCGCACGGTTTCACAAATGGGCGCATAAACTGGTGTCTTGGGGGCCATAACGGGACCTGGAGCTTTGCTCAGGTCGGCGACAACTTCATCCGTGTCGTCCTTCTCTGCCCCCAGCTCGCGGGCGGGCCCTGGTTTCATTAGCGCCGCCATTTTCTTTCTCACTTCCTCTACAGTGCCACTCGACTCATGGCCCATGCCCTGGAGCAGTACCTGCAGTTCTGCTTTACGCAGGGTGTAAATCCAGCCAGAGCGTGTGAGTGTGGCATCGTCTTCTTCAACGTTAGGTCCCTGCTCGGGCGCCATTTGTGACGGTGGCCCCGTCGTGATCGGTGGCTGGGCCATCGTCGTATTGTCCCTTCAGCCGTCGGTCGGAATACTCGGGCGCCTTCGGTGGTGGTGGCTGAAACGGGGACAATGTGTGCCGGGATAGCTCTAGGAGGGAGTCCAAGGTTTGGTTGAAGAAGCACGTTTTTAACCCGTAACAAAATAACCTTTATTCTAGCTTAACCCAAAATACAACACAACAGTAAGTAGAAAAAAATAATACTGATAATAATATATAAAAAACAGTGTGCGACAAAACTGTCGAGCCACAAACTGGTACTTTACAACCCCAAAAGAACGGTGACTGTGCCCCCGCGATACGGCAATGGCACAGTCTTTGATGACGGTAAGTAACCAAAAAAAATGAAATACGTTTCTAAGAAACAATCAAACGCTAAGTTTAATAATTGCAACTTGCGCTAGCAGTAATTTCTTGTGATAGCACAAACTTGACGGCGGAGTTTCTATCACCCACAAGAAATACGGACGGTGATTCTACACTCACCAACGACGGTGGCAAAATCCACGGAAGACTTCTTAGACTCAAGCGTTCGCACTCAGTCGTGATCCTCAGGAGACCAACTAGACGAGTTCGAGAACTGATCTCTCCAAGTGATGCTGCGTCTTTTATACCCAAAATCTGGTAATCCGGCATAATCTCGCAGAAAACTTGGTGGGGAAATGTTTTAAACTTAGTTGATGTAAAAAGGCGCTGATGGCGTTTGTACAATAAAAATAAAATATGTAAAAATAACTAGAAGTCATTAAACAACCCGATTGTACCAGTTTATCACTCACAACAATCCAAAAACCAACAATAAACATTATACAAATAAATAATGACAGCTACTAAACATTGTTGTAACGGTAGACCCTTTGACAGAACGTCTGGCGCTTAGTTCTCGGGCTTGTCAAACCCATGACATTGTTGTGATTCATGGTTAACAACGTTAATTAAAAACCTGTACAAAGTAAATACACAAATGATACACAATACAATATACAAGGTATGATTTACATAGTAATATCATCGATCATTATTCAGGTAAACATGTGTTTTCATTCATAAGATATTGTAGGTTAGGAATGCAAAAACATGACCTATATACGATTTATATCGCACGTGGCTCGCTAAAGGCCACTGTAGACAGTTCCACAATATTAAACAATGCTCAACATCCATTATTTATGAGTTTTAAACCGGTTTGTGAGTGAACAACATGCTCAAAGCACAACCACATGTGAACGGGATTCATGAACTTCAACAGCGGATTGCAATGAATTTACTGAGTTTACAAATACTCGGAGATGGACACTAAAATAAGGTTCGTATCGTCACAGAAGGTGTTGGCGACACTGGGGTTAGCCGGTAACCGGCTGCTGTTGGGGCTGGAGCACTCTTTGGCGACTGTTGTCGCAACCGCTTCGGCACAAGTTTTCTCGGTGAAATCGAGCGCCGTCGCTTACGTGGGCTGAGCTGGGCTTTCCTGGGCGTCTTGGGTGGTGACGGCGGCAATGGTGACACGTGTCGAATGGTTCGGGTGGCTCTGGCTGCGAAGCGCAAGGCGTCGCGGCGGACCCTTGAATTTACTCGGACGATCCGTGGTGAAGCCGGTTAGGTAGCTCCTGGTGGCGTGAATCCTCCACTTTTTAGTTGAGAAGGGAGTTTGGAATATCGGCTTTGCAGCTGAGTACTGATGTTTGGAATAGCGGCTTTGCAGTTGAGTACTGATGTTTGGAATATCGGCTTTTCAGCTGAGTATTGATGTTTGGATGCTCTACTTTGAAGTGGAGTGAGTTCTAAGTTGTTGAGACTTGCACTGCCTTAGCTTTAGCCGGACCGTCCTTCTTATTGGTCGTAGCGTAGGCCGAAGGACGGTCCCATACTGGCTGTGACGTAGGCGGGGGAACGCACCCTTATTGGCCGGACTGTCGTTCGTTTAAGCGTGCGTGACGTCACTATGGTGTGAGCCACGGGCGTCGGGGCCCGCCGAGGCATGTTCGCTACAACACTATACTCTATAAGCATATTTACAATGCCACTAAAAAATGCATCAAGACTCAGCAACATGGCTTTATTAAAGGAAGATCAACATCTACAAACTTAATGAACTTCACTGAATATACTGTTCAAGAACTCCACGATAATGTACAAATATAGATGTAGCCTACACTGATTTTACCAAAGCCTTTGATACCATTGATCATAAAACTTGAGCACAACTTTAACTTTTCTAGCGATCTTCTTCAACTAATCTCATCCTATTTAACTGATAGTAAAATGTTTGTTCACTACAATAGTTTTCTATCTAATCCCTACCATGCTACTTCCGGTGTGCCTCAAGGTTCTAATTTGGGACCTTTATTGTTTAATTTATTTATTAATGACATTGTTGATTGTGTCAAAGATTCAGAAGTGTTACTATATGCTGATGATATGAAAATATTTAAAATAGTTAACTCCCCTGAAGATTGTATAAAGTTGCAAAATGATTTACACAATGTTTTAATTTGGTCCAAGTCTTCTAGATTACATTTCAATCTTACTAAATGCAAAATTATGACTTATTACGTAAAAAAATCTAGATTGGATTTCCCTTATTACATGGACGTCCACACTTTGGACAGAGTTCACCAATATAAAGATCTCGGTGTTCTATTTGATGAAAAATTAACTTTCAACTCGCATTTAAAAGAAATAGTAAATATGTCATATAAAAATCTTGGAAGTATTATACGCAACACTCAGTCATTTAAAACTATCTCTTCACTCAAACCTTTGTATTTTGCATTTGTGCGTACAAAACTGGAATACGCTCTCCAAATATGTAATCCGATTTATAACAAATATTGTCACACAAATGAAACAATTCAGCGCAAATTTGTTAAGTACTGTAGTTTTAAAATTGTACTCTTGCTCGAAGAAATTATGAAATGAAATCTCCAATCCGTCACTTATGTACTATTTTCAATGATGCAAGTACTAGAATTGATATTGATATATTTGCAGACTCTTTTTCTAAATTTATACGTTTGTTAGCTACTATTTTTCTAGCTATTGTACCTCACTTGTAATTTTACTGTATTGCAATAATTTTGTTTATGATACTGTAAATCATCTAAATATGCTTTGTAAAGGTTTCTTCTTTTTCTTTGTTATAATATTAGTATATATGTGTAATAGTACCAATTTCTTTTTTGTCTAATTTGTGTCTACACAATAAGTTTGTAATGTATTTTTCATTCATCCCCCTGTAATTGGGACTTCTGTCCTGTTGGGTAAATAAATAAACTGCATAGACGCCCAAGTAACAGGTTTATCAAAATTTAGAATAAATTTTGTATTTTTTTATATACAGTGATCCAGAATGATTGAAAGTCACGTGTCTTGAAAATGTTTTGATTATAATCAAAATTATCTTCATCGGAAAAAAATTAGTATCAATTTACCTGCAATGTTCAATTATGTTACCTATATTACCGACATTTGGAAAAGTCAACGGCGTTTGGTATTTAGTATTTTTTAACAGACAGTTTCGGTTAGAAAACGAACAAACAAAATATCATTTAAATGCGCGTAGAATTTAATTCTCCACAACATTTATTTGCAGCAATTTGTTCTAAAATGAATAGGTTACTTTTGTGCAAAGATAAACTGTTTTCCGATATGTTAAATGCCCAGGGCCTGATTTTCATATTTCACCGGTTATATAGATTATTAAAAATGGATTATAATTTACATTTCCAAATGCAATGACTCTCCTATAAAAATATTTAACGCATCTTTTTCATGTTTAAAAAGAGTACAAAAATATCTACGCTCGAACATATCACAGTAAGAGCGATTACAATCACAAGCTATATTAAATGAAGTTATAGGCAGAGATATTGAAATGCATTAATTGTAATGATATTTCAATGTTTCCTGAAGAAAAATCGTGATAAAGAGCAAAGAAACTGAATTAATTAATGTGAGTTTCACATTTTATTATCAATTTTATGTTACTAATTAGTATGAGAATGCAATTTTATATTTTATTCACGTGTACTGCATAATCATTACTTTTGTTAATCGTGTGTATGTGCACTTTCTTTTCTTTACTTGACTTGAAATTTGAGATTTTCTATTTAAATATAGGTACAGTATCATTATTTTGGCTTTGGCCTCTATCATTCCGCCTTAGGTCTCCAAATTTGTAAAACCGGCGGTGGTAACCGGTTACAAATTTGGACGCGATTCATGAAAATTTTGGTTACTTTTGCATGACCACCATGACCACAGCAACCACGCCTAGTTGGCTGTTGTGGCGGTTAGAATCTTGATTTTGTAACAATAGTTGTATTTGAAATAAATTTATCACGGGCATAATCTCCGAATAAACAAGGAGTATGAGTTGACCTGAAAATAGGCATTTTCATTGTCGCTTTAGTAAAAGAAGAAAAATTATCATAAGAACTATTCAGTGAAAATAAACTCATTAAAGAACATCCACGCTTCCATAATTTCAATTTATCTTTCAACAAAAATTTAATTTAAATTGACAGTTCATGTGACAGATGATCAAGGGTAGTATTCGTTTATTCATGTCCGGCTACAACACCACGCGATTACCACCTGAAACCAGCACCGAACCGTAGTTTATTTTTCGAATATACAGGGTATTTACGGTCTTTTTGTTTTTTTAATGGGTGATACTACAGGTCAAAAGAAGGCAAAAAACATTAAAACACCTTAGTAAAATATTTATAATAAAAGAGATATTAATTTTTTTAGTTTTTATTTTTATGGAATTAAAACATAACGATAAGCGCTTTTATAACAGATGTTCAAAGTTATCACCCAGTTGCTGTATGCAAAGTCTTGCTCGGCGTATCCATGAATTAACGTACGTTGCAAGGCCCATGCCTTGTCGAATTTCCGCCGCTGCTGCTTCCACCCGGTTACGGAGGTCTTCAGCGTCGATAATTTCGGTGGTGTATACCATGTTTTTCATATGCCCCCACAAATAAATGTCCAATGGTGTTAAATCAGGTGACTGCGGAGGCCAAGAAACAGGACCGCCCCGACCAATCCACTTATTTCCAAATGCATGGTTTAAGTGATGACGTACGAGACGATTGAAATGCGCCGGTGCACCGTCGTGGAGAAACCACATTTCTTGACGCACATTTAAGGAAACATCGTCTAAAAGTTCTGGCAAATTATTTTGCAAGAAAAATAAATAATTATCAGCATTTAGTCGTTCTGGCAACACAAAGGGGCCAATCAACTGTGAATTCACCAATCCGGCCCATACGTTCACAGAAAATCTGTATTGAAAATGACCACGACTAACATCATGCGGATTTTCGAAACTCCAGATATGTGTATTGTGGCAATTGTTTATGCCGTTACGAGTAAACATAGCTTCGTCAGTCGCCAACACACTCAACGAAATTTAGGGACTTCGTGATTTTTGCGCAAAAACCATCTACAGAACCGTACGCGCTGAGGGTGTTCTAGAGGTTGTAAAGCTTGTACTCACTGTACATGAAACGGATATAGTTGATACTCGCGTAGTGTTCGCCATACAATGCGATTTGAGACACCTATTTGCCGAACAATTTGCCGTGTACTGGTTGAAGGATTTTCGTCAACGAGGTTTAAAATTTGTACATCCGCATCTAAAATTCGCCGGAACCGACCAGGACCTACATTACGCCCTTGATTATTTCGCAGATCACTATTATCTCGAGCAAGTATTACTAAATTAGTGAACTGATGGGGTACAGGACATTGCCTATTTGGAAATCGCTGTCTGTAAAGACGACTTGCTGTAGTTGAATTTTGATGCACTTCCCCATAAATGAGCATCATGTCAACTAATTCCGTAGTAGAATACAGATGGTACATTGTTCACCTTTTACACAATTAACCCTGCGGCGGGCGCGCAGCGGAATTTTATGCCGCAATTTTTCTTTTTTACAAATATATTTATTTTGGTTGACATACACATGTCCTCCCAGGTATTCTTAAATGACTATTAGAACAACGCATAATACTAAAAAGGGATGCGTTTGAACTATAGTGTCAGTTGTATTGAAGCCGTTGAAGTGATAGGTACTAAATAGCGGTACTCCGTGCCGCAGCGCGCCCGGTCATGTAAGTATGATTCGTTGAATACAAATTTTAAACTTTAATGAAATTTACCAATTTGCATTAAGGTTATATTCTTAACTAAGTGTAAAATATGTTAAAAAAATAAAATTTTATAATTTTAGGGAAGGAAAATGGTCAAGAAAGCATCTCACAGATGGAGATTTAGAAGAAATTGTGGAGAATTTGTCTGATGTATATGATTTTAGCGATGATTGTGAAAAGCGAAGATGAAAATGTTGAAGCTAATGATTATAACAGTCAATCAGAACAATCGGCGGACGAAGATTTTGAAATTACAGAAAGTGAAGAACGACAAAATATAGATTATAGATTCTATATTGGAAAAGACAAAGAAACTATTTGGAAAAGTACTCCAGTAGCTAGTTGTAGTAAAACAAAAGCCAAAAATATAATAAAATAAATTCCAGGGCCCAAGGGCCTTGGAAAAAATATAACAACTGAAGTGGAATCATTTTTTGTTTTTATAACTAGATCTATGATAGATGATATTGTCACTTATACTAATTTGTACATTGAAGATAGGATAGCAAATATTCCACACCAAAGAAAAATTAACTAGACGTATTGAAATTGAGGCATTTATTTGGAGTACTTTTTCTTATTGCTGTAAAAAAAGGAAATCGTGCCAATGTTCAGGAACTGTGGTCTAAAGATGGAACTGGAATGCTTATATTGAGAGCTGTTTTTAGTTATAAAAGATTCCTTTTTCTTCTTCGTGCTCTCCGTTTCGACAATATTAGAACACGAAATGAACGTGAAAGAACTGACAAATTAGCTGCCATAAGGGACATTTACACAAGTTTTGTAAATAATTGCATGTATAATTACAGTTTAGGAGAATTTATGACAATAGATGAAATGTTGCATCCATTTCGAGGTCGATGCGGATTTGTGCAATACATGCCACAAAAACCGGCCAAATATGGTTTGAAAATGTATGCTCTTTGTGATAGTAGAACGAATTATACATGGAATTTCGAAATATACTGTGGAGCACAAAGAGATGGTCCTTACAAGACATCAAAGAAGCCATTCGACATTGTGCAGAGATTGATTGATCGAATAAAAAATTCGAATAGAAACTTAACTACGGATAATTATTATACTAGTTATCCTCTTGCCGAGTATCTCCTCCAAAATGGTATTACGCTGATTGGCACAATGAAAAAAAATAAGAAAGAAATTCCACCCGAGTTTCTTCCAAATAAATCCCGCACAGTTAGATCCTCTCTGTTTGGATTTCAAGATGACATAACTCTAGTCTCATATGTAACAAAAAAAATAAAGCTGTGATTTTATTGTCAACAATGGACGATTTTGGCGATATTGACGTGGCAACTAACAAACCACATATCATTTTAAATTATAATAGAACAAAAAGTGGCGTTGACCAGAAATGTGCTTCTTACACAACATAACGAATTACAAGACGATGGCCTTTTGCAATTTTTTTTCGAATGCTTGATGTTGCTGGTATAAATTCTGAAATTATATTCAATAATTCGGGTAGGGTCAGAGTGTACGAAAATTCAAATATCACTTTATTCACATATCAATTTATAAAACATCGTATTGGATAAAAATCAAAAAAATTAACATCGCCTTATTCAAATAACAACTTATGCGTTTTTCGAATATTCAAATCTCGGAAAAAATTATACTGTCTTATACAAATCTTGACTTGTGCAAATCTCTACCACTATGAAGTCGGTTGAGCATTGATTTATTCATTTCTGGTTTGTTCACTACCGCTTCATTCCGGTACTGTTTAGTAATATTTGATTTTATAATTATATTTGAATTACAAACAAATGAAAATGTTAATATATTTGGGGTTACAATATTTAAAAATGATCAAATACATATTTTATATATGCCAAATAAATTTATCTATTCACAAATTATGTGTGCATATTTTTGATATAAATTTAGCACATATTTCTTCGTTAATAATACTAATCTAATATTAAAACTATTTAATTGAAGGTATATAAAAACAATAAACATTTTATAATATAATTATAGAAAGGCCATGGAAGGGCTAAATGTGAAACATTTATGAAGATAAAATGAAATGTATGGGAAAAATAAAATCACCTTTAAAATAAAATAAATATATTAGTTATTTAATAATTATAGCTGGTTTATGAAACATGTACCTACCATAAGCAGTAATACAGACACATGATACGATTGTCCAATCTTTACATTTCTCTGTATAATAATAAATGATTTACTTTTTTATGAAAATAAATAAACAAATTACTTATACTAGTATATTAAAAGAACAACAATGTATCGAATATTGTATGTTACCTTATCATGTACTAAATTATGTGTACGTGGATTACAAATCAAAATAGTTCATATTGTAATAAAACTGAGTTGTTTAAAATTTATTTGTGTTATTAATATTATGCAAATTATATGATCGTGACCGATATATAATAAAAAAAAACTAATTTTTGATTTTAAGACACAGACTTTATTTAGCAGTTATTACTTTGAAGTTACACAGCAAAAAAGAATAATATTACATTGTTTTACACGTATTTATAGTGTTTTCTTATCATGAAGATTCTTGTTACAGCGTGAGAGATTCCGTTAGGGATTCATCACATATTTATTATGTCGTCATCTAATCGGGTTACATAATATGCATATATACGATATTAATGTAAAATAAAATGGAATTAATGAGATGTATTATACTGGCAACAACAGACTGAAAATCCTATCCATTTTTTCTACAGCTGCTCTTCTTTTCCTAAAATGCAATATGGGACAAACAATCTCTGGTTAAAATTTTAACTGCCAGTTAAAAAAATCTGTTGTGGCCAGCACAATACCTCTCGCCATTTTCATTTTATGTTGCATAGGGCGCTAGCAGTTATGTAACTTTCGTGGCCTTGGCAAGCAGATATGGGGGCCCGTGTCAGAATGAGAGTTAGTAATATACATACGTGTCCAGTAGCATAAGTTTTCATCCGAAACATTATGATTTTCCAAATCCATGTGGATTATTTTCCTCGACAATGGATGACAAATAAACATCAGAATATTTGGAAATTTTGAATGAAAAATTATGATATATGACAATTGTGACATCTATGTAAATAACTACTAGCCGTCATTCTGACACGGATCCTCATATCTGCTTGCTAAGGCCAACAAAATCACATGACTGCTCGCGGCCTGTACGTAACGAATTTAACATTTCTTGTATACACACAAATAATTGAAATTGTTCTCTTCTTTCGTTCTATGAAAAATTTTATCCTACTATTCTAATATGTTCAAAATTCTTCAAATTCATTGACGGTATTAGCAGTATTTCTTAAGGATATATGTAATATTAACATATCTGTAATTTAAATACATATTAAATTAATAATACAATAACATATATTAAATGTACTCATACCACCCAGAAAAATCTGACATTGACATTTTGCATTTATTTGTCAATTACAAAAATTTGAATATCGCAACTATTTTTCGGGCAACGAGATTTGTTACAACAGATCATTCTATATTATTATATACTATATCTCCAAACCTATACGAGATATAATAAAAAAATTAAATGTGTCAGATTGAGAATTTAATTATCTTTAATATTTGTAGTAACAAATTTTCAAAAAATAATATTTAGAATTTTTCTTTTTAGAAACTACTACTTCCGGTTGTCCGATTGTTACCAGAACCTATTCAACTCTTCCCATTACTGTTAGATTGAGGAATCCGTGGTTATACAGGTCTTTAGTCTTATAGAATTTGAGAAATCGTGTCTCCAACAACCTCACACACACACTAAAAAAAACAAGACAGTACTACATCATATTGAAAGCCGCCTTCTACCATCTTGACCAAGTCAACATCTTGATATATTTAAATTATTGTGATGAATGTATGCCATAAGCTAAATAAATAAATAAATAATTGAAAAAATGTTAAAATCGGATTCTATGGACCTTAAATCGTGCTTATTCAATAAAATCTGGATATGCGATTTTTAGCATGAATCCAATACCTCTCTTAGCGAGAGGTAAAAAACAGTTGAAACGAAATGAACCGTCAAATGACAAATTGATCATTGCTATCAATAATCCGATTCAATATTGTTTATTTAACTTACAGTTAAAATTCTAACCGGAGATTGCAAAACGCACCAAGTTGACACAAATGTTAATGAAATAATCATAGTAACTCTTTTGTTTATAAACAAGTATTTAGTGAAACTCAGGTCCGGTTTTATAAAAATCCATTATAGTTTTATATTAATGATTTTAAATTAATACAAACGATATTTCTGACTACATAAGATAATCTATAGGTTAGTAAAATAAATTATTGTAAATTTTACCTTATTATAAGTAAATAAATAAAATAAATATCAAAATATATTGTACAAACCAAATTAAAGTAAAATAAGTTCTGCTGATGAGCTAAAAGAAAACTCAAACCGTGTTTATAAAAAAGAGGTAAATGAATAAAAAATATTAATTTTTGTTTATAATATCTATTTACATGATTTTGTTGATTTTGGGTTTTTAACATATACGTATTAGAATATAATAATAATACGTATATGGTTTTTAACATATTTATTTTGAGGTTAATAGAGGATATACGAAATGAAGAGAGTAACGAGTAACACATGATCATATGGTTTTGACAGTGTAATGTCACAGTCAAAATAAACCTACATAGGTTTGGATCATATCGATCTTATTTAATAATTAAATTTAAATTACTAAATTAACAACGAGAACAGTTAATCCTGAATAAATTTGTTTTCATATAGGTAAGTATGGAGAATTTTATTACATTAAAATACATCATGGATATGGGGGAAGTTCTATTTTGCGGACCACA